>JANHGN010003583.1:33485-54182 GCA_024605025.1 Megaceryle maxima | reverse complement strand
GATGAAAAGTGTTCTTTATGCGCTCATTTGGAGAAAAGGCATAGATTTAACCTCTGAATGAGATCAGGCTGCCCTCATGTGCTTCATTATACTGATTTTGTAAAATAAGGATATGGAGAGGATGCACTCAGAGTTCCAGGTTCTGCTGGGGGAGACTGGTCTGGATAAAGTATTGCAGGACCAGCTTCCCTTTTCCTCATCTTTAACTTTTGCCTCCTACCAGCTCTGCTGTTGCCAGCAATAGCTAACCTTTCCCTGAGCAAAGCCTTGGGCACTCCCTGGCAGATCTTCTTGGGCAAAGGTCTGAGCTTAATCTGTTGCAACAGGCTGGAAATTCTGTGGTAACTTTATTTAAACATATTTCCAGGTTTCATAGTTAATGAATCATTCTGATAGAAATAGAACAGAAAATTCAGAAACCATTGAAACAGGGGAGAATGAAAGGTACTTCTTCCTAGCTTCCATATTTCAGCTCCTTGGACCTTTCTCATTCTAATTAGAAGAGCCACTGCTAGTCATTTCTAATCTCACACTAGCCCTATAACCACACCAGCTGGTCCATGGTTGTAGCAACTTAAGCTTAGACCAGAAACATCCTTATTAAGTAACCCTAACCCTAAGAATGAGTGTGAATCCTCACTCATCAGTGATGCAAACCTCTTGCACAAAGCCCAGTCTAGAAACCCATGCGAGATCCAGAAGCAAGATGATTACAATAAGTGTTAATTCTGTAACTCCAGGCATGAAAAAAAATTCAAAACACACCTGTGTTTTTCTTTCCTCATGAGTGCTGTTATAACCTCCCATTTAGCCCTCAGTCCATAATGAAGATAGTGAAGTTTGGAATGGGGGACTTTTAACATCTGGAAAAAGAAAAGAAAACAAAACAAAACCCATGAAGCATTCATTTCTTATTTCAGTGACACTGCTAGAAGTGGAAGCAGGAACAATAAGTAAATATAGTTGAAACTCAAGTAAGGCAATAAACAAGTTTTTCAAAACTTGTAACTATTCTGATTTTTTTTAAATGTAATGTGCTTTAAAATACTGGAATTCAGTATGAGAAACTGTCAAAAAATGTAACTTTTAAAAATTCATGAAACAGTAAATCACTATGAGAACCATTCTCCTTTTTGCCTACATTTACTTGTCACAGTGTAAGGCTTCCTTTTAATGCCCATTTATTTGACACACACTGATAAAGTCAGTATTAACTGAAGAAATTAATTAAAATACTCTTGAGAGCATTTTAAGGTCAATTCTACATATTCTCTCCCAGTGACTGTGCCTTTTTGTACAATGGTAACTCTGATGCTGTACATTTAGGGCAGTATTTTGGAATCATGGCTGTTAAAACAGGCTGTATGTCAAACAGCCATTGTGGGCTTCATGCAGATCAATTAGTCCAATCCTCCTATAAAAGCAGCATTGACTACAGGAGGTTGTCCAGGGCCTTGTCCAGCTGGGTTTTGACTGTCTCCAAGGATGCATGCTCTGCAGCTTCAAGCTTTTACCTAACTCAGCTAAATTGACCTGCACTTGCCATAAATTTGATTTAAGTTTCATATAGTCAGCATTTTGCTCAGAGAAGTTCAAAGTTACGACAAGGGCACAGCTTCACAGACACAGACTGAGGAGAAAGTACTAAAGATGAAAAGGAACTTGCTATTCCTATGGCTACTCAATCCTTCAGTTAAAGCAAGAATTACATGGATTTCCTGGTCCAGATTTCTTTGCTGTGAGGACTCAAACTAAGACAAGGCCATTTGTCCAGGTTATCAAGTAATAAGTTAACATTTTCAGGTTACTTTGAGGTTATCAAGCAATCAAGTGCTCTGGACAAACTCAAATGATTTAAGAACAGTCATAAATAATTCTTTGTTATTTGGGTAGTGTGTGGGGAGTTGTTAGTTGTTTTTTTTTTTCCTGCAAATGAAACATTACATACAGGATTAGGATCTGCTCATAGCAACAGTTCCCACAAATATAGAAAGGAGTTATTTCATACCAAGTGTTCTGTCCCTACACATTGGGTGGAAAATTTGGAAATGAAATCTCTCGAACCTGAATAATCAGTGTATTGGGTGGAGCACTCACTTTGCAGCACTGAATATTCACCTCTGGAACTGAGTTCATATCCTGATGTAACAGAAAATTCTCTAAATTGAGCATTAATAACGAAACTTCTAATCAGAAATCAGCTTCAGAAAGATAATGCCCAGGGCAATTTATGTATTTTTTTAATTCACTGTTGAATCCTATGGTCAGGGTATTCTGGAGCTGCAGTCTGAAAGAGAAATCTTTAATACGTTTTTCTTTTTCAAGTTTGTAACTGCTAAATTAGATGATAAATTGGTTGCAACTTTAGGTCTTTGTTTAGATCTCTGAAGGATTTATCATCTGCAAATTCAACTTCACAAAGAAGAGAATCAAGCCAAGAAAACGAAGAATAAATATTCAAGCCAAATTCCCATAAAACTAAGTTTTTGGGCACAGAAAACAGAAAACCACATCCATATCTCATGCTTTTCTGCTCCCAATACTTTCCTCTATCTATAGAAACCAGTTCTAAGCAAGATAAAGGACTTTACAGAAGTCAGAAAGGTGCGGAAATGCCACTGAGTGCTACTTTACTGTGTTTTTTCCACTTGCTGGATCCAAATTATCAGCAGTGCAATGTCTTGAGAAAGATGTTCTTCAGATTGTATTTAATTTTGAAAAAAAAAAAAAGTAAGAAAGAGAGAGAGAGAAAGAGAGAAAGAGAAAGAGAGAAAGAGAAAGAGAGAGAAAGAGAGAAAGAGAAAGAGAAAGAAAGAGAAAAAGAGAGAAAGAGAGAATTAAAAGAGAGTATTAAAAAATTGAATTTTTACAGGGAAATGCTCTAGGAAAAAGACAGACCAAAGAATTCATTTCCCCCCTACTATCTATTGTAAAGATTCTCTTTAAAATAATTAATCAGAAGCAGTTTGAGAAACATTGCCTCTTTCATCTACCCCATGAAGATTTCTGTTTTCATTTGACGTGGGAAAGAAGGGATGTAATTTTTTGTCAGAGCTTTCTTATAAAATGAAGCATAAGGCAAAGTAGTGCTGCAGGTCTGATGTAAACTGAACAAATGAGACTCAGCTGAGTTTACAGAAGCACACAGATTTATTTTAAGGCTGTCTGTAAGAAGAAGTGCTTACCTTACTGATGATTTTGTACAAGAGGGAACAATGCAAACTTGGGAAGAAAATGCTTCCAGTTTCAGAACAAACATGGGGATCTTATTAATGTTTACAAATATCTGAAGGGTGGGTATCAAGTAGAAGGAGACAGGTCTCTTTTCAGTTGTGCTCTGTGACAGAATGAGGAAAAACTTCTTCATTGTGAGAGTGACAGAGCACTGGAACAGGCTGCCCAGAGAGGTTGTGGAGTCTCCTCTAGAGACTTTCAAGACCTGTCTGGATCTGTTCCTTTGTGGCCTGCCCTGGGTGTTCTTGAATTGGCAGAGGGGTTGGACTTGATGATCTCCAAAGGTCCCTTCCAACTTCTACCATTCTATGATTTCAGAAAAGGTATTTTTAAGAATATATGTATTTTTTAGGAACAGAAAATGTCTGTTCTTTCTTATCCTATGGTCAGTCTCATAGAACCTGAAAGAAAAGGCAGAGATTTCATCAATAAGCCTTAGGCTTATTCTGCCAGCAAGGGTTCACATTTGACATTCTATATTCTGACATGTTATTACTAGCTGTGCTCTGATGCAATAAAATGGCATGGCACAATCTGATGATTTCAATTTAGTGAAGGATTTGATAGGACACTTTTTTTCTACATGCACTGTTTCATATTTATATTAGTGTGACAGGAATTAGAATTCACAGCAATGACATTAAAAATGTTTTAAGCTATTGATTTTCAAAGTATTTACATTTTTTTTCAGAATTGTTACTGATAAAATAAGTTACCTTGGCAATGGGGTAATGCTGTTAATGGCAAAGCTTTCATGCTCCACAAAAGGGAGGAAGGGGAGCAAGGGTTTTATTCTTATGTGCTTATACAGTGCCTAACACAAAAGGATTTGGGCCCATCATAACAGACCTCTTGCATTCTGATTGTAAAAATATTGTCTGTATACTGAGGTATCATATACTTGAAGTGCTATTTTGGTTCGATAAGTAATCTTAGAAAAGGATTACAAATACTCTCAAGCCCACTGGATAGAATCACTTCACTCACTGTCATGTTTTTCCACTACACTCCCAAGCATCAGCTGTCAACTACATTCAGAGAAAAGTACTGCATTAGACAGACCTTTGGTCTGACAACTATAGCACTTTGTATATTCATGTTGAGAATATTTTAAGATCTATATTAATTTAGAGTAGAAGTTATCACATACAACTTGTACAATTTATACCCTACATATTTAGGCTATGGAGGTTACATTGGTAACAATTTTAATTTCTCGGTTTTATTTGAAATAAACATTTTGAAAATAGTGTCTGTCAGAACATTGTAAGATTTACAGTATTTTCAGAAAGTGTTATTTTGCCCTGTGAAGAAGGCTGTCTTAAATACTGTGTGATTATTTGAAGTGCTTAGTACACATAACCACAGAGAACAGTTAATTTGATAGCTCCTGGAATTATCATCAAGAATGGAGTTCAACTATTGGAAGCTCTGAGAATGATATTCTTATGTCCTGAATCTATTCGCCTCTTTTTGATCAATTCTTACTCTCAACAAATCTACAAATACATCATGAAAATTAATGAAGTCTTGGATTAAAACACTCTTGGATTAAAACTCTCTATGGAAAACAACCTGTTGTGCTACAATAATATGCCTGAATGCACTGTGGAAACAGACTGGGAAAAGCTTGAGATCAATGGGAATTGCTGATACCTCAAAAAACCATAAGGAAAATTTGCTTGCACTGATCAGTATAAATCCAAAGAGTAATTATGACAAAATGAGTTATTAAAAAGGGCTTTTTTTCTGCCCATAAAACTTTATTCTGAACTAAGTATGTTCCAAGGCTTTCTGTCTTGCTGACTCAACCCTTCTGGATGTTACTGCCTTCTCAAATGCACTGATTCAAGAGTTTGTCCAGCTGCACCTTGAACTGAATAGGCATATGGTCTGGTTTGAAATCCAAATAAATAAAACACTCAGGCAAATGGGTTTTTTTTTGTTGTTTTTTTTTTTAAGCTCATTTAAGACTCACTTCACTGAGGGGACTGTGACCTCTATTTCAGAAGGGGGGAACAAAGTGATAGGGAGCAAATGCCAAAAACATTATAAGATTATCTTTTCAACAGAGTTTGCATCAGAATAATAGCTAAACTCTGTAATAGCACTTTTTTTTTTTTAATATTTGTTAAATATCTAATATATGTAATTTTGTTAAATAATGCTGGGAAATGCAGACATACAACCAAAACCAGAAGTTGTCACATTAAAAATGTACCAGTGAAGATTTCCAATGTTAATTACACCTGTCAAAAATTGACAAAACCTTACTTTAAAATAGATTTCAATGAAAGCAAGACTACATTTCAACAATACTGTTACTAATCATATTTCACTAAAAAAGCAGTGAAGACTCCATATGATTTTAAATTATTTCAAAAGAAATACAGCAATACAAACAGCTGGACTTACAGGAAATTTTGTCCAGAAAATATGATCAACTGTGAATGGTTGTTTCTTATATATGTAATTACTACAACCCCCTCCCAGCAAAGCTAAATATTAATATGAACAAATAACCTACTTCATTTGTACAATGATAATCCCTGCCAATAATGCTTACTACCAAGGATTTAGACACAATGGGTGAATTAAAAAAAATAGTCACTTAAGCAAAGAAACAGGAGATTTAAATTCAAAATATGACATCTGCATAACTTTTTAATTGAGCTATTTCATAGCAGAACAGTCTGCATTTCAAAATAGACAGAAGCAGTGGTAAGAGTTTAAAAAAAAAAAGGAATGTTATATTATATCACAAAATGAACACAACATTAAGGTGCTTCATGCTCATTACAGAAATATTAATAATTATGGGCTTTAGAGTATTTAAAATTTCTTTTGAAACCCAAATATCACACAAACTGGGTGGAGAGAAAGAATAGGGAAAAAAAAAGCTGCTTGACTCCCAGAAAAATGAAAAAACCTCAGACCATAGCTCTCACTGGACTTTTGTAAACAACAGCTTTTAGTGCAGTCATTGATTTACAAAAGAATTTCCCAACTAAGGCAAAACATCTAGCTAGTGACTTATGACAATGGTAGGAAGTGCACTCAGAGCTGGGGCTGCTCCCAGAATTTTTGCAAGTATAGCACAAAAAAGTCTCTTTGATACAATTCGCTTGTATGGATGAGTGCATGATAAACATAGCGTGCTCCAGAGCAGCAAAAAGAGAACAAAGAGTTGATGTAATCAAAGAGAAGTCACTTTAAAAAAATGATACATCTTCATTAAAATATGCAAAATTACTTACAGGAGTAGCTAATATTTCTATCAGAAACTAAATGATTCTTAAATGCAATCAGTTTCTGCCAGGGATTCATCTCTTACATTATAATTTTCTTTCTCTTCTTAATTTTTCACACTTTCCATGGTAAATGTAATTCACTTAGCTTGCCTACAGCTAAAAACTCCATATAATCATATGCAGCTTCTCTCTTTGTTTGTATAAAATTGGAAGCTCTAAAAGACAACATTCAATTTATATGAGGATCTTCCTAATTGCTGTTACTGTTGATCCTGAGATCACTACAGCAAACAATTCTTAGGATCAGAGCCCTAGTGACTGCACAGGGAAAGAAATGTATTTTTTTATTACAAATATTAAAACAAACATTCAAGTATGAAAAAGAAATTAAATCGAAAGGATACTATAAATAATGCCTATTCAGTTTCTGAACAGGTTGAAGACTGTACTAGAAGAGGTTTTGGCACATATTCACATGCAGCACTACATATAAAGTCTAGAAAGAATTCTCTGGGGATAGAAGCTGGCCTTTCATTACCTGATTACACTGATTATCAGCAGGAATATGCAATACCCACTTGCAAAAAATAGATGTTATTACAATAAAACAAACAAGAAGTAATGGCAGTGAAAGTTTAAAGAGACTGGTTTTGAAAGATTCATTAGGAGTACTAATTGCAAAGGACCCTGCAGCAAATGCATAGAATTTGTGAGGTATTTAGAAATGTCTGCTTGTAAAACTGGTATTAAAAGAACACTTGCTTAGTTTTTGGTTGATGGTAAGATTTCTCCCCTGAGGTTCAAAGTGATATCATTACTTAGCAGCCAAGAGATGGATCAGAACTCTTCTAATGAAATACACTTTCTCCAAGACAGAAGTTTACAAATGAAAGAGCCAGTCCACAATTCTCTTTTAGCAAAGAAGAAAGAGTAATAACATTTAACTAATTTAATTTTGATATAAAGTTTTGTAAGAGTTTTATAATGTAATAATATAGAAGAAATCTAATCTTGGAACTAAGATAAGGCCTATTACCTGACAGGTTATATAGGATTTAAAAACTGCATCACAAAAATATGACATTAGGGTCCCAACACGAATTAAGTAATAAAGTGCAGACTGAACAGCCAACAAAAACCAAAAAATTCTCTAATGAAACTGTCATATTAAAGAAATCCTCCGGCATGTTGATTGTCCCAAATCCAAAGTGATGTTTCAAAAGCAATTACAGTAGTCAGTTCTTTAATTTCTTATCTCACATTAATTCAAAGCAATGAGTTGCATTGTAATTTCTTAATGCTATTGTCAGTGGCCAAAAGGTAAGATGTGCTCCCTATCATAAATAGTTAATCAGTAGCTCTTTAGCAGTGGTGAAGAGTAAAACTTCGAAGGCTTTTATCTCACAAGGAATATTTTTATCAAAACACAGATTTACCAATGGGAGCTAGATGCACAGATACCAGAAGATACACAGAAAACTGGCTACCAGCAAGCTGCATCTTGATAAATCAAACACTGTTCAGTGAGTTCCATTTAAAAGTACATCTAGGGCTGACTCTATAATCTAGGGCACAGTTCTTCACAGGCAGCATGCAGTAACATGCACTCATGCCTGGCCAGGAGACTGCAGTGTACTAAGACAATTGTACAACCCTATGCCCATTCCTACAACAAAAATTCAAACAACTTACAAGGCAATGAACTATAGCACTTTTAATGTCCCTAGGGAACACTGAATAGAAGAGATGCCCAGGCTTTGTACTGACATATCTAACTGTACAGAGTCTTGGTCTTGACAGACCACCATGTGAGGTAAAGTAAAAGCAAGGAAGCAGGGCCCAACACTTGCTTTCTGTCACCTGTTATTTGCCAGCTGAGTCAAAAAGATGCCTTATGGTTTCAAAACCACTGCTTTGGCAGACTAGAATAAAAATTAAAAGGGGACAAGCAAAAAACCAGCCAGATGTTCTCCAATTCTTTTAAAATTGTTCTGTAATTATCCATTTCTTTATGAGCTAAATGGTTTGGTTCTGATTGTAATTAAGATTTTACCTTTTTTAACTGATCACTTGGGTAAGAAAGGGATGGTTAGGTCAGGAGGTGCTAGAGGCAGAGGCTAACATGACCTCCTTAGCACAAAATACTCTCACCAAAGGACTGGTCCCACTGTATGTGCGTGGATCTACATGGAGAAGCAATTCAGACTTCAGACAAATATGCTTCTTTGACCCATATTCATACTACTACAGGCTGAGGAGAAACAATACTACTACCAAGAGGAAAAGCTGCTAAAAGTGTTTCATACTTCCTTAATAAAAATCCTATTTACAAAGATTGTTTCCCTGAAAATAAACAACTGAAGATAGAGGATTTATTACTCAATGCTCACACAATCTTTTCAGCCCATGAATTACCTGAAAAGCTGCCAGCTTTTCCACAAAATCAGAGCATACTGTCTCTTTGTTATTTTCTTTGAATATGCTCTTGCTTTTCCCAGTAACAAACATATACCTCTCCAGCAATTTATTCTGAGCCATTTACTGCAACTTTGGCTGTAACTTTGGCAGACTTCCAGGGCTATGTATTCAGCAAGTTTCAAAGCAACCCAGAATCAGCAGGCAACATGAAAAGTTCTCAGCCCCTCCTTGGGCTCACACATTAGCCTCAAAGGGTCATACAAATGTAAACACAATAGCAATTTTTTCCACTGTGTTTCTAGAGCATGCTTTCCATTTTAATTTTGTTTGTTGGGCATTGGCTGCTCTGCAATGTGAGCCATTGCACAGTAAGGGGGAACAACAGGGAAATTCACTTTAAAACTGCACTCCTGATACAAAGCAAAGACTTACTGAAGATGCACTGTCTTTGCATCTAATTACAGAGATTTAAATACTCCTGCCAAGCTTTCCTATTAGATTTGACACTGTATCTGTATTTTTACTTGTATATTTAGAAAAAGTGAAAATCACAAAAGCTGTGGGCTGCCACTCAGTCCACAGACCTGCCAGACAGCTGGTCTAAACCCATTTCTGTAGGCAGCCCTTCAGAGAAATCACCAAGACTGCCATATGCCTAAGTCAGGGGTATCCTCACTGTAGAAAGGGAGAAGAGCATGACAGCAACTAGTGAAAGATTTGATTTAAAAATAGAGATATAGGCAGAGAGAGTTTAAATCCTTCCTTTCTATAAAGAACTTTTGCCTTACTTTAACTGAAGTACAGTATTTTCTCCTCTTTCTTGAGCATTGTTTTATATTTCTAGGCACTTGGGAAACTCCCGTCAACTCATAAAAACACCAAGATTCTATTTTTATAATATACAACAGACGAAATAATGATCTATTTTTACAACTTGGACCAAAACAAGAAGCTGAATAGCAGCAAAGTACACACCTTTTGTTATTTCAGACCTGCTAATATTTATGGTAAATTTTGTGGGTGTTTTGTCTGACTAATTGTTACTGATGAAACTACAAATACACACTTAACATTCTAGTGAGACTTAGGTACATTACATCATTAAATCAAAGATTCCATAGTTATTTCTCTAATCTTAGAGTGTGCATAAATTTGTAAACAAATCTTATTGCTTAAAAACACAACTTTAATAGGCATCTAGGCCATTTCCAATGCTTAACTATATTAAGATTTCAAGCTTTAAATTGTTGTTAATTCGACTAAATTTCTAAAGTACTGGCCTTCTATTTACTGCTGCCATCTAAAGCAATATGCATTACTTTTAAAGTTAAGATCTCACAATCAGTTGGATCCTATCATCACCTCCAATTTTACCATGTTTTCATGTTCTGGGAAAGCTTCCTCTGTTTCTGTCAGCATAGACCAACACTGTTTTTCTGCAGTGCAATCTCTTTGTATTGTTTCTCTCCTGCACAATGGAACTTTTAGTCTGTTTCCTGGATATTGAAAGACAAGGGGTTTCTATGTAGTCTTAAGGAAGAGATCATCCAATCTATGTTAAAATAAAGCATATTAATCTCTGTTTCTAAAAACTATCTGAGTTTTAAATGATTTCATAGTTAACATAACAAAATAAAACTTGGTAAGTGAAAGGTTGTGTCCTGTCTGAGAAGACTTCTTGGATTACTTTGACTGTGTTTACAGTTTTCTCAGAGGCTTTGCATCATGCATCTCACATGCTGAGACTTTTTTTTCCTTAGTAGTTAAATTTGATCCAAAATCTCAATTCACAAAAGATTGTAGCCAGTGTTGCAAGACTGAGACATACAAACAATGTTTCTTGAGTAGAGTGGGTCATATTAAGTAGGGCTTCTGATTTTGTACTTTCCTCCAGACACAAGTACACATATTTAGCTAACAGATGCTGGATTGCCCAACCACCCTTTCTCTGCAAGAACAAACATGTATCCAGATTAATTTTTACAGGTGCAATGCTACAAATTTCAGCCAAATGAAAATTCAGTTTTCATTATCTTCAACACAAAACAAGGTTCTTCTAATATTCTTGTGCCTATCAGAAATTTAATATCAGATAAATAACTATTATCAATAAAGCTAATGTTTCTTGATGCTTTTTGTAAAAACAGATGTTATGTTCCCAGTGTGTCTCCAGTATCATAAAATAAAAATTTCTAGTGGCTCGGAAGACTCATTATTTCATCAAAACTTCAGCTGCTATTCTAAATATTAACCCAACAAAATTTTAGTTTGTTTTTGTGTTCTAAATATATTGAGTTTCTATTAAAAAGAGAATCTAACTGCGGTGTATTTTTAATCTCTAAAGAGAGGATCAGCACTGTAACACAAATATTTTAGATGTAAAAGTTAAAAAGAATGATGCAGTTTTAATCTTAATGCTTAAATCCCACCCACTTAAAAAAAAATTATAGGGATTTAAAAACTTTGTACTTTGTGTAGAAATTGCCTTCTTTTTAAATAACAGAAACTCATCTTTTTTCAGAATAATAATTCACAATAGCTGAGTTCCTGGAACTCAAGAGACACTTTTAAAACTGCTGTCCAAGCTTTAACCACTTTACTCTAAGCTTTATTTTACTATAAACCACCACAAATAAAAGAGAAATACTTGGAATACACATGCACACGGACACACACATGCAGAACGACCTTCATCTGAACTTGTTAAGGAAGCTTCTAATGAAATAGTTAAAAACAACAACAAAGATGATGACAATGACATACAATACATTTTTTCATTTATTTTTTTTAAAGAGAAACTGAGATAGGGTATTGATTCTTTGGCCCTGCTACAAGGTACACTCCCCTTCTCAGTTTATGTAATAAGTGAGTGAACATTATGAAAGCTTCACCCATGTTAGGCTGTGAGACTGAGGTCATACCATTATACTGAATCTACAGATTTCATTGTAAAATATGTTGTAAACACTAAGAATATGCTGATCATTAGCAAGTTACTCCCTTCACAGAGCAGAGCTAAGGTAGGTGAGTAGTTTGTGACCGTCAACATTTAAAAAAAAAAAAACAAAAAAAAACCCCAATACAAAATATTGGCAAAGTAACTTGAAGTTTTCCTAGCTGTACGGCCACACACTTAAAAAAAAAAAAAAAAGGAACAGCTTAACAAATAAACTTTGCATTTTCTCACATAATTTCATATTTTTTTTAGTATTGCTAATTTGCTTTCTCTGACTAAGGGGAAAAAAAATAGTATTTTTCTCTTTTCTGTTTGCCCCATGTGAATTACAGTAACTATAAAATAGACCATCTTAAGCCATCTTGCTCACCACACACATCCACCAAAGGAAGGTCTGAATGTGAACTAATCCCATGTCACCTTAGCAGAAAAATGACAGATGTTCTTAGGACACATGATACAATAAACAATATGTCTGGATACCTGTCTAGTATCAGAGGTATTTGGAAGCATTCTGGAACAGAAGTGAACACAGTACTGAGCTCACGAGGCTTCACCAAGGAAGCTGCATCAATTCACAGCGATTGTGGATCTTTCTCTTCAAGAGTTCAGGGAATATTTCTCAAGCCATGCAACATTTCTGAGACTTTCTTATCCTTTCATGGCAATTTATCAGGGAATTGCCTGAGCTGCTGCAGCTATAGATTTGAACTGAGTAAAGACAAAACAACAACCAAAAAACCAAACTGACAATCTTGATAATAAAAGATGTTACAGTTTATATCTCTAAAACCATAGTCTATAATTATTTTAATTTTTTTTCCAGTTTTTCTAGATGATGAATTCTATGGTAAAAATTATCCATTTGGTATACTACAATACAAGTATGATAGGAAAGCTAACTCTGCAAATACATTCATGATGGTTAAGGCGGGAAAAAAGCTCTGCAGAAGTAGGAAACACTAGACTATAGAGTAGAAGTGGGAATTTGTGAAATACAATCAATTTTAAAAATAATTCTGTCCCTTCCATACATTGTGCAGTCACCAGTGGAAAATTCCTACTATTTGTGAAGTTACAAGGCTATAAATCAAACAAAATAGGAAACATCTCCTCAAGCTCTCAACAAATAGCATACAGCTGCAATAATAGTACTGTGGAATTAAAGGTTTGGTATATTCATTTTACAAATACCTTAAATCATTAGCAGTCTTCATTCTAGTTGTGCAATAATAAAGTACTGTTCTACTTGGCAGCTCCCAAGTTTAAGTTGGGAATTATATGGTATATTTTAGCATTGTTTACATTTAATTTTAGACTAGCTAAGATTGGTTGTGTGACCCTATTCCCAGGTCAAATAACAGACCTTTTACCATGTTACGTGGTTTAAAGTAAAGTACCATCTGAGCTAAAATAAGGAAGCTGAAAAGGAAAGAGGAAACAAGTTCAGGCAGCCTCCAACATGACTTGATTGTAATAAATCATCTGAACAGAAAACTGTAAAAAAAATTCTTCATAAGATACAAGCAGGATGTTTGTCCAGTTTTACAAAATGATTCTCAATTACTGCATTAGCAGTTTTACCCTTGTGTAATTTAATTCTTACATTTAACAGGTTCAAACTTAGAAAAAACAGTGGATGATTACATCTTTTCCATCAGTGCTTGAAACTAAAGATCAAAGAATAAGTGACATGCTTTTGTCATTTGAAACTTATCCCAGGAATCATCAGTGCTCAGCTTCCACGCAAGGAGAAAAAAATCCATCCCAAAGCCAAGCTAAGATTTCTTAGTGACTTAATTAGGGAATGAGTGAACAATTAGTTCCACAGAGATCTCACCTGGAATGGGGAATAAACAAATGAAAAACACTTAAGAAAAAGAAGAGAGAAGAGAAATATGCCAGCTACAGTGTAACTCTCATGGCCAAGACTTCAATGATCGTGTTGTATCCTTCATTTCACAAAAGCAAAGTGCTGTGGATATGTTACTTGGGAGGAATTTATCTTCTTTTTTTTGTTTTGTTTTGTTTTGGTTTGGTTTTGTTTTTTTGTTGTTGTTGTTGTTTTTTGTTTTTTGTTAACTTTAAAGTTTATTTGTAATTTGTAATTGAAAAACACTCTATGCTTCTTTCTGCTTACAATGACCAAAGCCATAAACTTACAATGTAGACTTAGATTTCATGCCCTTTAATTCCACTTTTTTTTTTCCTCAAAATTAAAGAACTTTGATACAGGCCCATCTTGAACATCGGCCTGTCACAATATTATTCTGTTTTCATAAGACTCCTGAAATATAATATAGACACATTAAAAAAATTTTGCAACTTTTCAACATGACATACAATTCAAGACTGAACAAGTTAATAAATTCTGTGCTGAGACAACCTAATAAGAACCATGCTACCAAGCACATTGTACCATGAAGTACATCAATTAATTAGCATCTTTTTTTCGTCACTCTAATAAAGAAAGAGTCAGGTGATATTCACTCAACAAAGAATTCAAACCCTAAATGGAACTTCCTCCTCGTCCCCCATATACAATCCTAAGCTTTTTAGATGTTTACAAGCTATCTCTGGGTATTTTGTTCATGACAAGTTATTTATGTGCTGGCAAAACTGAGGTATTTAAGCAGTCAGGCTCAGAAATTAAACTACATGTCATAAAGTCCATCCCTTTTTATCAGCATCCATTAAAATAACATTTATTTAAATCATATAGTAGTGGCGTAACAAGATGAAATAAATGAATGTCCAATCAGACCCAGACTCTGCTGGAGGCATTCCAGACACACTGTTTGGACATACATATAAAGGGTCCCCTTTGTCCTGGGTGCTTGGGGACATCCATTACAGTGATGACCTCTGCAACACTGGCCTGATCTACAGCTTATTGAAATCAGTAGAAAATTTTTATTGATATCTTGGACTTTTGATTAGCTCCATATGTATTTCTCTTTGTCAAACACTCCCGTTTCTCCCTACTTTACCAAGCATCTGTTAGTTACTCAAGGCAATTACACTCAATGTAAGGAAATACTCCAATATTTTCCAGGATAGCTGATGTGAAAGAATTATCAAATCTGAGCAAGACTGACTTCTCACATAAACCAGCCCTCTTAGCATGATCTTTTACTGTTTCATAAACAACTTAAAAGTTCAAGAAATATGAGTAGATATTCATCTAGGGAAGACTTTAGTATTCCAATTAGTATTATGTTAGTTAATGTTTTAATATTGGTTTTCATCTTTTCCTTTGATAATTACCAGACTATATTATTTGTCTCTAATATCCATAATGACTTCACTACCGGAGGCTGAGATTCTTCAAATTTCATTTAATCAGGCTCTGAACTTGCAACGATACCAAGCAACATTTTTCCAGTTCTTTAATTAGGTTTTCCAGAAACTATTTTTGGACTGTTAGATTCATGCCACTTCCAAATTTAGTTTTAATCCAGTTCAAATATGAAAAAGACAAGAGCAGAAATGCAGACTGAAAACAAAGTTGAAAAAAGATAATTTCCAGTGACTGACCACACATCAAAATACACCAGTGACTTAAATTAACTATTGCAGATAGATAGATTGTAGAATATAATATTATTGATAAATAGCATGAAAGATCAAAGTTAAAGCTCTGCATTTAGCAAGATAGGGAAGGGGACTATTCAGAGATTCATTAGATCACTGAGTCTTCTCTCATGTAAAAAATCATTAATATAGAATATTTTCCTATTCACAAAGTTATAATGGTCTGTCTTAAAAGCAAGTTGGGGGCTTTTCTCTCTACTATTTAGATAGTGGTTAGCAATCTTTGAAATTAGAACCTAAAATTATTAGTTTTACTTTATTCCAACATGTGATTTGGCTTAGATAATGCTACTCTCTATTGCTACCTGAAGGGAGAAAGAGATGTAGAGTATCAGAGAAACAGAAAGCTCACCATGATTTTTTTTTTTCCTGGGTTTAAGCTCTGTTGGTCTCCCTTTGTAAACTAAAAAATAGCAGATACTATAAAACTGAAACCTTAAATCAATTTGTCAAACCCGTTTAAAAATTAGTAAAGCTGTCATGTGGTTTGAAGATATGAAATATATGACCTAAAAACATAAGTAGCAACCTAAAGGATGGGAAACACTAAAATCTGTAGGAGCAAAATGAAACTAGTGGAGGAAAGGCTTCCTCTGACAGATACAGAGGACTAATTTCTCTGATGACAGAAGTGGTTCCAGCCCCTAGAAACCTTTTTACCAACAGAGCATACAGCCCAGATGTTTTATATCAGTAAAATTCAAAGACTTATTTGCAGAAAGAAGACCTTCAAGCCTTAGTTTACTGATCTCAGTAATGCACGGTGAACTAATGCTCCAGGGTATCGATTACACAATTTTGGATCAATGAGTTAAGAGGGTAAAGATGCTTCTGCACTAAGCATATTCTAAGTGTTCCCTTTAAGCAACAAGTAAAGTAGAATCAAAATTAACTTGAATTCTTAAAACTAACTGAAATAATATTCTGCAAGCACTATACATTAAACAGTCATGAATCTTTGACTTCATGTAATCCCAGAAAGCTTGCTTTAAGGTCTCAGCAATTCAATGCTCTTCATTTTAAAGGCTTCTGTAAGCTAAGAAAAGTATATAGAACCATGTAGCTGAATCCTAGTTGTAATTTGATAGCATTCTGGAGAAATTTCTCTAAAGACTTTTTTAATTTTTATGGTAAATCTCTCTATGTTTTTTTTCCTCTGTCCTGAAGTTATGATACCACTGTGTGTTCAATTCTATAGTGTGTTCACAAGCAAATAAAAATCTAATAAGGAGCTTTAAAAGTTTAGTATTAAGTTCTGGGGGTTTTCCCATGAAACAGACATTTTTTGTCATCTTCTAGGCATGTCAACACAATGGTTTGCAGTTATGCTGCAAAATCAGCTTAAAGCTTTACTGATGAAGTTGCTGTCTGCTTTGAGCAATAGGAGGATCCACTGGAGCCTATCAGTCCCTTAAATAATCCTGCTGGATGTCAAGCCTGCCCTTGAACACAGAGCAAAACTGGAAAATTTCCCCTACCTCACCATGCCCTCTTCTGAAAACCAGAGGAGTAACAAGAAAACCCACATGATGTGAGAGAGCCTTCCCAGGAATATAGTATCTCCAGTAAAATAGGGGTGCAGTGTTGCTTTCATTATCTTTGCAAATGAGAATGATGGACAGTCACATCACATTTGAGTCTGAGCCATTCTGATCTACTGGATCACTGACCTAAATCATTCACTGGATTGATACAACCATCAAGCAGAAACTGTGACTCCTCATGTTAACAGTTCCAACACATTTAATGACATTTTAAAAGGTCTTCCGTTCTGTTACATCTCTGTCAGATTAAACCACATTCCATTCATTAAAATTAATCTTTCCTCATTCCCAGACTTCAGATTTTTCCTATGCCTTGCTTCTATGTCCACACTCCACGTAAGGAGCAGCAGAACAGGATTTGATGTGTAAGCAATCAGTAATATTCTCTAAGAGCAACTGATACCATCACAGAATCATAGAATACCTTGGGTTGGAAGGGACCTCTAAAAGTCACCTAGTCCAACCCCCCTGCTGAGAGCAGGGACATCCTCAACTAGAGCAGGTTGCTCAGAGCCTCATCAAGCCTGACTTGAATGTCTCCAGCAATGGGGCCTCCACCACTTCCCTGGGCAACCTGTTCCAGTGTTTCACTACCCTCACAGTAAAGAACTTCTTAACATCCAATCTAAATCTACCCTTCTCTAGTTTAAAACCATTGCCCCTCACTCTGTCACTACATACCCTTGTAAACAGTCCCTCTCCAGCTTTCTTGAAGGCCCCCTTCAGGTACTGGAAGGCTGCTATAAGGTCTTCCCAGAGCCTTCTCTTCTCCAGGCTGAACAACCCCAACTCCCTCAGCCTGTCCTCATAGCAGAAGTCTTTACAGCCCTTTGATCACTTTCATGGCCGTCCTCCAGACCATGTCCTTCCTGTGTTTGAGGGCTCCAGAGCTGGACGCAGTATTCCAGGTGAGGTCTCACCAGAGCAGAGTGGCAGAATCACCTCTCTTGATCTTCTGGCCATGCTTCTTTTGGTGCAGCCCAGGATGCGACTGGCCTCTTGGGATGCAAGTGCACATTGTTGGCTCATGTCCAGCATCTCATCCACCAGAACCCTCGAGTCCTTTTCTGCAGGGATGCTTTCTATCACCTCCTTCCCAGCCTGTATTGATAATGAGGATGTTAAAAACATACTATTTCTACTTCGTGACAAAGAATCATTGCATATTAATCCCATAATGTCCCTACCAACTACGTATGTGCATTGCTATCACACTGAAAGGCTTCAATCCTAAAGGCCATGCATACATGCCATCTTTACATTCTGAATACAGATCAGGACATAGGGACAGCACTGAATAATGATTTGAACACATTTTTATTCAGAGGTGGTACAGCTACAAATCAGCAGCTGAAAAATTTACCAGCAAACATTCTGACACAAAAGAATGTCAGGAAATTACCAATATATAGAATAGGCCATGAAACATTAACCCATTTATGATTTCCTCAAGAAAAAGTCCTTCTGCTTTCACTCAAGGAGCTCTCAGATTATGAAGTTCTTTGTACACATACAATGAAGTTCCTTTGGAGGGACATCTGGCACTTATTTCTGTTTAAATTATTTTTCAAGGCAATAATAATAATAATGTGTCTGTGTTTGCTAATAATAATCTGATAATTCCTTCTGCTATTATAAGATGTTTGTGTTAATTTTTTTCTATAGGAGCTCTACTGAAATTTCAAAGGTCCCAGTGTAGACTGTGGATGAAAATCAGGCCTGAGTTACAGAGAGGCAGCTACTTGAATTTATCAGGTCCCATTTTCATTTAAGTTATAAAACAAATTTATTCTGTTTCCCCAGAGAATCAAGAGAGAACATTGAGGCATAATTATATGCAGTGTAAGAGAATGATTTCAAAAAGGTATGGTCTGATTGTATATTCACAAACAAGAAAGCTTCAAGCTATAAACTATTCAGTAAAATGGATGTGATCTGTTGTTCATACTAGGACTTTACACCCTTCTTACACTGGTGATCTGTTTCCAACCTACTTCTTCCTTTATTCTTCTACTATTATCACTTCACAATAGTCTCCCTCTGAGGTCACCCACTTCTGCTCTGTCACTTGTTCAAATCCTCTTGTATTTCCCATCTCAATAGCTCTTTCAGCTCACCTGTCATCACCATTTTTTGCAAGCTTCTCCTTCTGCCATATCTTACCTTGGTAACAACATCTTAATGTAACTAACTGCCTCCTCACTCCTTCAGAGTTACTATGATATTTTTATTATCCAAATTCCCAATCACATCACCAAATAAACTCTAGATTACTACTAATACACTAGATAACCCCCTTTACCCCAAGCAATTGGGAAGCAGCTTTGGGATTAATTTAATACATAGTTAAACCTGTGGAGCTACCATTTAACTTAACAAAAGGTACATGCAATACAATTACCAAGTGGCCTCTTCAGGGAACTGCTTGAAAAAGTCCCATGGGACAGGCCTCTAGATGGTAAGGGGGTCCAAGCAAGCTGGCTAATATTCAAGTGCCTTTCCCTCCAGGGTCAAGATCAGAGAATCCCAAAGAGTAAGAAATCAAGTAAGAGAGCTAGGAGACCTGCATGGTTGGCCAGGGAGATAATGAACAAGCTTAAGTGGAAGAAGGAAGTATATAGAACATGGAAGAAGAGGCTGACCACTTGGAAAGAATACAAAGAAGTTGTCCGAGGATACAGGGGTGTAATAAGGAAAGCTAAGGACTCCTTGGAACTAAACCTGGCAAGGGAGGTCAAGGATAACAAGAAAGGTTTTTTCAAGTACGTTGGAGGTAAAAGGAAGTCTAGAGGAAATGTGGGCCCACTACTGAATGAAGTGGGTGCCCTGGTGACCAAGGATAGAGAGAAGGAGGAGTTACTGAATGCCACCTTTGCCTTTGTCTTCACTGCCAAGGCCAGCTTCCAGGGGTTCTGGTCCTATAAGACCACAGAGGAAGTCTGGAGGAAGGAAGATTTTGTCTCAGTTGAGGAGCATTGGGTTAGAGAGCAGTTAAGCAAACCGAACATCCACAAGTCCATGGGCCTTGATGGGATGCACCCATGAGTGCTGATGGCAGAGGTCATTGCTAGGCTGCTCTCCATAATCTTCGAGAGGTCCTGGAGAACAGGAGAGGTGCCTGAGGACTGGACGAATGCCAATGTCATCCCAATCTTCAAAAAGGGTAAGAAGGAGGACCCAGGAAACTACAGGCTGGTCAGCCTCACCTCCATTCCTGGAAAGGTGATGGATTGTTCTTGCCACCATCTCAAAGCATGTTCAGGAAAGCAGGCTTATTATGAGTAGTCAACATGGATTCAACAAAGGGAAGTCATGCTTAGTAATCTGATAGTCTTTTCTGATGGCACAACTAGATGGATAGATGAAGGGAGGGCAGTGGATGGGGTATATCTCCACTGCAGCAAAGCTTTCAACACTGTCTCCCATGATTTTCTCGCAGCCAAGCTTAAGAAGAGCGGCTTGGATAGTTGTGTGGTGAGATGGATTGGAAACTGGCTGAAGGACAGAGGCCAGAAAGTTGTGGTCAGTGGAGCAGAGTCTAGCTGGAGGCCTGTGGTAGTGATGTTCCCCAGGGGTCGGTGCTGGGTCTAGTGCTGTTCGATGTATTCATCAATGACCTGGACGCAGGGATAGAGTGTACCCTCAGCAAGTCTGATGATGATACAAAACGGGGAGGAGTGGCTGACACACCAGGGGGCTG
>JANHGN010003583.1:3215-22530 GCA_024605025.1 Megaceryle maxima | reverse complement strand
AAGTAACTTGTACAGGGGGATTATTGCCCTTTTTTTTTTTCTTTTTTTTTTTTTCTTTTTTTTTAATGGAAAAGCAGTGCATAAAATCAACTATTATTGCAAGAGAATTCTTTTGATGCTTCCTTGCTAAAACCAGAAATGTTTTATGATGTTGCCCATTGTGTGTTCAGGGAAATTTTACATAATGAAGTAACCTTGATTTTTTACCATTGTAATTCTGAAGATATGCTACAGTCCAATGAGAAGATCTTTTTCAAAATATGGATTTCTGCAATTATTCATAATTTTACTAGAAATAAGTATTGTAAATTCAAATTTGAACAGTAGATAGCCATGTTTCAGGATTACTCTTATTTCAGTTTTCATAAAATTAGTATCTAAGTCAAAGGATTTATATTTTTAAGGTGGAATAGGCTCTGTAGCATGCACACAGCAGAATTTGGCTGTCCTTGAGCAACCTTAGCTATTCTCAAGGATTTGAATTACAATCTCTGTGTCAATGATTCCCAGATTTCTTCCTCACTCACTTCCCTTTTGTTCACACTTGTAATTCAAACTGCTTCTACAGAATCTTCTCCAGACATCCCCTTGCCAAGTGAAAATCAGCATGTCAAAACCAGCTCCTCTTCTCTCCTCCCAACAGCTCCTTCCTTCCTGGTTTGCTGTAACTGTCAAGAATTCCACCACCCTCCCTATCCCACAAACCCTTGAGTACTGGTATCATTTTCAGCTCTTCTCCGCTTGCAAAGGTTCCGTGCACCCAAGCACATATTTAATGTTAATCCTAGGGCCTTCCATATAATCTCTCTGCAGCAAAGTTTCAAAATAGACATCAAATAAACATGAAGTGACACAGACTGATTGAATGAAAGGAAGATTTACCAGCCGCTGAAAGACTTCCCTAAATCTGACATAAGAAAATTGAAGAGTAAGACTCTTGCAAAACAAATCATATTTGCTTGCTCATATCAATAATTAGTCTTCTGGTTTTCTACATACAAGTATATTAAAATGAGAATGATGCAGAATGCAAACTAATCATTAGCAAGTGAAGAATACTTTAGGCACTTACTAAAAAAGAAAATGCCATCCCTATAAAGCAAGGTTGCCTGCTGTGATAGTCTTACACAACAGCAGGTCCTGCTCCCATTTCACAGTTTGGGGACAATTATGCCTTTGTTATAGAACATATAACTAAATCAGCCACCAGTACAACTTACATCACTTATTCATCTTAATTCTCTTTACTATGTACACAATTTTAATACATCCATGGGCACAAGCTCTTTGATTACTACCTTTAGATCTAACCCTATAATGTAATTAAGATGAAGAGTCCTTCTTTTAGCTATGATCTAAAGATTGTTTTGTCTTTTGAATGAAAGAAAGAAACCACAACAGAAATTTCAATAGGTTTTGCATTCCAGTTCAGAGCCTCTGGACTGTGGTGGCACCTTCTTGTAGCAAAAGCTTTCACAGACAAGAATAACATACACTCGTAACAAAACATGGTAAGATAAAACAATGACATCATACACAGCATAAGATAAGGGATTTAATCTTTTTTGTTTCCTTTAGTCCACCTTAATTCAATAGAAATGTGAAAAATACTTCCCATTGTTGAGGTAGCCAAAGTGATCCAACATGTTCTGTATTATTTAAGAAATTCCCCAAATCAGGCAACTGTAACATATTCTGCATTAATGATAATGACTGCACTTTGAAAGAGAAAGTTACCTTTCTAGTTTTCATAAATGTGTAACATCTTTAGTTATAAGAGACAGTGTTCTTCATATATTACAAATTAAAAGTGTTGCCTTAAGCATCTTAAGTACATTCAGATGAATAGGGCTTAATACTTAGCAGGATTTTTACTTTATAAAGTCAGAATTTGCACTCATCATCTAACCTGGCTGCTGCAGTTTTCCATACAACTGGACTGCATGGAGTGGTACACAATGGAACCACAGCATGAAGCAGAAACAGCTTTTATGAAATTAACAGAAAATATCCAGAAATCCAAACCCACTGATTAGGAAAGTGATAAAGACAAAGCAGAAGAATCCCTGTTAATACCTGGAACTTACTGCAAGCATTGCTCTGACAGACTGTTACAGCTTAATTAGTTTCACATAAGAACCATCAAACTCATGCTGTATTTGCCAGAATTCTTAGGTATTTTTATGTAAAGATAAATGTTATTCACTGGCTGATAAAAGGGTTTGGGTATGTTATAGATATTTAACATTTACTTAGTATAAATGGGAAAAATGTTGCATAATCTTGATATTTCTCAACCACTGAGCAATATAATTCCCTCAGCACTGACTACAAAAAAGTATATCCATAAAAATATTTTCCACTTTCAGGATATGATCACTATTGACTAATGGATTTGACTTATGAATTTTAATTAAGAAAATGGTTTCCAGAAGTACCCGATTCACATAAAGCTGAAATTCCATGGCATACAGCACTTTTTTTTGAGGGGGAGGGGAAAAAAGTCTCAAGAGTTTAAGTGTTGTTTCCATTGTCTTTGAAGTTATCATTTTATCATTACCTAGTTAATGAGTGTTTTCAGTGTCTGCTGCTCCTATCTTTATAAGTACCATCTGAGTTTGTCATTCTGCATGGTGTCTTCCCATCTGTGACTCAATGATTTCTGTTTATCAGTTCAAATCATAGGGCAAGCAAGCACAGAGCCATATAGCAATGTAAGCACAAGAAAATTCAGTCTAGGTTAAGAAGTCAATACAATGTTTGCAGAACATTTCCTAGAGCTTAGAAGGGCCTACTAATAACTTAGCTGTCCAGCTCCCCAGATTGTGCCACTGGTATTGCCTGGATTTCCTACTAGGCAATCATTTGAATAAAGACTGTGGAGAGGTGATGGGAGAAACCATCCCAGCCCAAGGCTGTACGCAGGCTCCATTTTTCTGGAAACAGGCAAGGGTTTGGAGTAGAACACACTCCATGTCAGCATAGCCCTCAAACACAGGTCAGAAACTAATTTCCTTTCAACAGAGAAAAGTCTTCTATCAGCCACAATTACTCAGGCAGTGGATGCCCATATAGATTTTGCAGCAGAGAAGACAGAACTAACATTCTAATCCATCCTATCAAGGTGATATGATTTAAATCAATAGTAGCAGTCCTCCTGGAGGAAAGACCTTATAATTAGTTTAAAAACCCCTTTGTATCCTGCTTTCTGCTGGTTCTTGAAGAATCAAAAGCTATTTTGCTGATTTTTTAGGGGTTTTGTGAGCAGGTTTCTTTGTTGACGGTGTGGGATGTTTTGCTGTTGTTTTAAGTTCTTTTTTTAAAATGGTTCTCTTCTTTCTGCTTTCCCTGTAGGAGATTAGTACAGAAGTTACAAGCTTTTTTGAGCCTTTGTGCATTTTGAGATCATTTAAAGAAAACACAAAAAAATCCGCAGACACAGCTGTGAGGAATATGGGAAAAAAAGAAAACAAACCCAAAACATTTGTTGTAGAAAGAGGAAAAGTACCACAGGGAAAATATACAAATGGAAATGTCTATATTTGAGAAAAGACATCACAAGTTGAAGAGCCAAGTGGAGTAATTACTGTTAATCCTTTGTCGTGCTTGGTTTGGGTTGTTGAATTTTGGTTTATTCTGCAGGACATTCATATATTGACAGGATTTTAGAGCCTTGCTTTTATTCCTTCCCTCAACTTAAATAACAGTCCTGTCACTTGAATGCCTTTTCATTTATCATATTTTCATGCTTCATATCCTAACAACACTAGCACCCACTGCCCATAGATCACATAACACTTTCATAAACAATATATTAGCACATAATTTTCATACTACATGGATTAATTGAGGCTTAGAGCCTGTATATTAATGAGTACAATGGCTATAACAAG
Source organism: Megaceryle maxima (assembly GCA_024605025.1). Taxonomy (NCBI): domain Eukaryota; kingdom Metazoa; phylum Chordata; class Aves; order Coraciiformes; family Cerylidae; genus Megaceryle; species Megaceryle maxima. The sequence goes on along the minus strand of JANHGN010003583.1, from coordinate 18,637 downwards.
TAGGAAACAAAGTGTTCCTTTAGATTTCAACCTGTACTTTTTTTTTTTTTTCAGAATCTCTTCAGTATTAGCACAAAGCAACAGTCCATCTTTCTCAACATGGCTCATCTGGACAAGTTTATGATTTCACTCAGTGCCAGAGCATCAATGTTAATCAAAAAAAATTCAAATCTCTTCAAAAGAAGTACATTGCAAAATCAAGTTAAGGAAGAGAATAGCATTTGTGTAGAAACAAAAAACTGAACACAATACTTGGATTTTGTTCCCTTGCTAGATTTATTGAGAAGTAGGAAGTCAAAACTCTGTTGGGTATTTTTTGGTGTTTGGATTTTTTTTGGGTTTTTTTTTTCCCCCCCCTTGCTTTCTTTTTTAGTTTTAATTTAATGCCAATATCTAGAAAAAAACCCATCTGGTTATTCTACACAATTTTATAACTGAAATTCCCAGAGAACAGAATATCTTTTGCAGAGAGTACTGAATGTACCTCTCGACTTTCTCAGGTTTGATTTTCAAAATTAAAAGGGCTGTTTGCTGCTTTCTTTAATGTCTTCCCTTAGAGAGGCTATTATTGTAAAGGATTCAGTCTTTGGTCTAGAGACACCTACTTTTACCACCTACTCACTGATACCAAACTCACTTTCATTTGTAATTACTGTTAATTTATCTGGCCTATAGAGAATCATTTAAATATCTAGTCTTTGAGAAACACTGAGATTGGAAAGGTGTTTTAAAGTATGTTTTATTAGTAGCATATTTTAATATACATGGCACTGCACAAGGATGAACAAAAAAATGGAAAAAGTCCCACAATTCTTCATCCTGGCTTTTCCTACAGGTTACACTCACCATCAGGATCAATCTACTTTTTAAGTGGCAAGTGAAGTCATCTGGAACACCATGCAAGATTTTTGGGTGTGTATAATTCAATACTTACATGTTTTTATTATAAATTGTGTCAAATAACTGACAATCTCAATTATACTACACAATCAAGATTAAAATTCCATATGAATTAAAACCATCACACACATGACCCTGTTTTTGGTTTTTTGGTTAGGTCAACATAGATACAGACTACAGATGCTATAATATAGAATTTGCAGTCCAGTTTTCAGAATTAGAATCAAATAAAAAAGGGGAGAGATCACTTATTTATTTTGGCCACTTTTTCAAAAACATTCTGTCTTTTTATTATGCTAAACAAATTTTAATGATATTGTGTTATTTTTCCTGACTCTTTTTTTTCCCATATATTTAACTCTCCTTTGTCAGAATGAATTAAAGAAAATAATAATTGGCTTTAAGAATTCTTTTGTAGGTCTGCATACTAGTAGTTTAATTCATGAGATCCATCCCCCAGCTGGTACACATCACTATAATACTACTGATTACACTGGAGCTATGCCATTAATATCTAACAAGTCCTTGAACTAGGAAAATTCCTAACAAGTGAGAAAGGTACCAGATTAACAAGCAGAGTACTCCAGTCAAATATTGAAGAAAATCTGTAGAAATGGTCATGCTATATTTATTTGTAAGTAAAAAGTGTTCTAAGAATTTAGAAATATTTGAAAGCATGAGACAGAGATGAAGGACTAATTTGCCTCAACAAGTAAACTCACTATATTTTATAATGAATTTTTTAGTATAAGCCATGTAAGCTGTTGCTCTTACGTAGCATATACTTAAAACATGCAACTATTAAGATAAAGATGAAGGAGCAGCAAGCCAGAAAATTTCAAAGTCAAAATAGCAGACAAGAAAATTCAAGTAGCTACTGTGAATAGCAAACAGTTTGGAAGTGTCTGTTTACATGCTATAACAACTTGGAATCCTTCTGAAGATTAATGCCTGTAGACAGCTATCACAAATAAAATAAAATAGAGTAATTCTGATACCTGTTTAGTATGTGGCTGTGGCAAAGTACAAGTTCAATTTCCTTGCAACAGTCCTTTCCATCTTTCAACCCAATACTACAAGTGTTCAGCTGTAAATACAAAAGCAAGTATTTCATGAGTTGAGGTCTGTTACCAGTAGGACTTGTAGCTATTTTACAGTAACAGGGATTTAAAATTTGCTGAATAATATTTTGTCATAATAGCTTCAAATAATAATAAAAAAATATTCTAAAGTGACTGTTTGCTAAATTGGGTAACTTCAAAATCAAATAACAGGTAATTTTGTGCATTGCCTACACAGCAATGCTAGCAAATAAGAGGGAAGAGAAAATATAATCACCAAGCACACAAGTATGATCCTTATTAGCCAGAATATTACTTCACCTAAAATAGCCATAGGACAAGGGGAAAGACATCACTGTCCTCAGAGCAATCTCTATAGCTTGCCTGCAGGTTCTCTGAGTCAGAGAGATAGTGGCCTCTGCAAACACTGACAATAAAGGTGGTGGTTCCACTTAATTGCCAAACTTCTTTTAGTTTTACCAGGCTACATTCTCATCTCCTGCATTACCTACATCCTGTTCCTATGATATGATTCCTACATGATATATGACATGAATTATAGACTAGTTTACTGTGATTCAACAAAAACATCTGAATGAAAAATGTTACATAACAGGTACTTTCATAAAATGTTCTCTCTATTAATTACTGTATATTACCATAATTTTTTTACTTGACTAGGTTCGTTCCAAGCATGACAAGAAATTATGCTCCCCATACCACAATAAAACTGTTTCTGTTTAACAAATTCATTTTAATGGGAAGAAAAAAAAAATATAAAAAGATATCCGCTAATTCAAAGATATCCTCTGACAGCCATATTCCACTTTAGTCAGATATACTTCTAGGAATGCATACTTTATGTACTTCAATATTACATCTATGGGATTTTTGCTTCTTTAATCATGTCTGTGTGCTGCCTCTTCTGACAAATATCAGAAAAAAAGCTTAGCTGTACTGATGTAATAGTAAGGGCATAATCCACTGAACTGTAGCTCTAGAAGCAGGTACAATAACATGTATCTGTAATTTGCACAGATCTTGCTTTATATGATTATGTTATTAAAGAAATGAAGCAGTCCCAGGCCTGGACTCTATCTCTTCTATGCTTTTTTTCAAAGGCATCGAAGTACATAGACTAAAAGACAATTCTCAGGACAGAGAAGGGTCACTTGTACACAAGTTAGTGGGCCAGAGAAGGCAGTTTTATTCATCTTGATCTGGAGAAGGGAGTGAGTAATAAATCTCCCAGTCTGTGAATGTCGTGCTCTTTCAGGTAGTCAGATGCCATATGCTAGCAAGTACCTCAATTCACCAAACTCTGTGAGCAGGGAAAAACATGGCAGAAGAACTTCAACAAAGATAAGTGTCAGAGAATGTACTGGGAGGGGTGGGAGGTGGGGGAATGAGGATAATCTAAACTACGCCAACATGACACTTAAATTGGGACTGGCAGTTACAGTTTAAGAAAAGGACAGTGGAATCATCACTGGCTGTTCTCTGAAATCAGTGACTCAAACAGGCAGTGGTGGCCAAAAAAAGTCAACAGATGATCAGACGTCATTCACGAAGGGTATGAAAAACAAGACAAAGTGCTTCATTTTGTGACTTTATAAAATCTTGCTGTATCCTCATCCTTAGTGCTGAATGCAGTTCTGGTCACTGCAGAAAGGATGGATGCCTCTGAAAAGGATGTAATCAGTTTAAGGCCCATGAAGGGCAACTGAAAATATCAAGTGGATGGAATAGCAGATTTATAAGGATAGACTAAACAGACTGGGACTCTTCCGAGGGAGAGAGGAAGGCCAAAAGGGAACATAATACAGGTTCAGAGAAAACTTCAACAAATTAATGAAGTGAAACCCAGAAACAGGGATGGAGCAGAGGTGTACCTGCTAAGATGCCTAAAACAACAGTTCTGGATGCTGAGGAAGAAGGAAGGGAATGCTGTCATAGGCAACAAAACAGCTGGGGAATTCCAATTAATTTAACTGATTGTAAATTAATAATGATTTCTTTTGCTGCTCCTCGATCTTTGCTCTGTCTGCATGCAAACTCTATTTGTACTCAAATTAAATAAAAATAGATTTGTAAAATAGTTTAGCTAAAACCTTCTTAGTTATTTGTTATACCTTCCAAGTAACAAGTATTGTGAAAGACAAATTAGTCTCATTCTCGCTTTTAAAGATTTATCAAAGCATTTGTGATAGAAGCTCCCCTAGCTATAAATTTCCTGAATATATTATTTCAATAAATTTCTCATCTAAAAGAAAACTTGCAGCTGTTGTGTTTTGAAAAACTTTGGCAGGGCTCTATTTGTATGTTGTGAATGATGTCACTATCTTGTGACAAGCTACAGAATGCTTTTGGCTGGGTCAGATTTTGTCTAGGCTACAGTTATCTGCATTTATTTTAAACCCTTGATTAAAATCTATCTTTAAAATGTGGGTGCACGCAGACATACATCAATGAAAAGTAATTCCTTTTGTTTGTTTCATTCGAGTAGTTAACTCATGATACCAAACAATACCATACAATCCTTCTCAACAGAAACATTTAATTTATGTGTGGTATCAGACAGATTTACTTGGAAACTGAGTATCCCCTTCACCTCTTCAGAAATGTTCTCCAAGCACACACTGTATCTCAGATAACTGTTTTCTAGCAGGATAACTTTGTTCTAAAGGGGGCTGATCCCATGCAGCAGTCTTAACAGTCAGCAAAGGCAGCAGTTGCCTAAGGTCTCAAATGGGACAGCAAAAATTACCATAAAAGCACAGGCTGTATGAGAAACTCAGGGGAAAAAGACCATGCAGCTGTCAGGCATCCCTCCAAAAGGGCTGGGCATAAAGAAGGAAAAGAAGTGGAAGCACACAGAAGGGGAGGCTGAAGATTGACCAGACTGCCACCTCCACAGAACTGAATCTTGCCATCCCCAGGCCTGGGACTAAATAAGTTAATTCAATTTGTTTAATGAGCTGGAAAGCTTCTAACAAGCCCTGCTTTTAAATGTCTGGTCAGGAATATGGGAATCTTTCCAAAGCACTGAATCTACTACTTGCAGAGAAGAGGAAATGTTCCCTTGGGGTAACAAGTAAGGGTGGTGAGGGACAGAAAAGGATACAGTCCTGTCAGGAACCTTAGCAAAGCAAAGTGTTTTTCATTGGAGCATACAGTCCTCTCAGAAATGTTAATTACCTTTCCCGTCTCCAAGACACTCTCTGCCCTATTTGGGAGTAATCCAGGTCAGAGGCTGGAAACAGAGTTTCCACTTACAAGGGTGTTTATGATTTTTTTTCACAAAGTTTTGATTTATTTTATTGGAGAAGTAGATGAAGATTCTGCCTTCAGACTATTTTGTCCATGAAAGACAATCATAAAGGAAAAACTAAATCAATCTGATGTTATTATTCTGTACAAAACACCTCATAGAATTTTTCTCGGGCAAATTTTGCTTCCTACGTTAACAATTTAAACCTTTTCTACTTAGAAAGACATTTATGGTGGCTTTACAAATTGCCGAGGACACTGAAGGTATATGCTAAACATAGACTAATAGAAGCCTAGTTTCAACTATATTCCAATTATTCTCTAAACCCTGACAAACAATTTTTGAAAGCACATAGAATTGTAATAAAATGTTCTCAAATGCATTTCCCTCCTTTTTTTTTTTTAACCCCTTTTCTTCAGTCAGTGACATTTAGACAGCGTGTTTGACTCTCAGGCACTTCAGCAACTTACAATTCCCCAAACAGAATATGAGATTTCTGCCTAACAGATTCCGTTCCTCTCTGCACATTATCTCTTGTCTTCTAAAACATCAGATACACTTGAAAAGCACATTTAAAATATTTGTGACCTTCAGAGTTACAGTTTTATTTGTATTGTGGACTCTTTCAACTTGGCATAATGCTAGGGAAAAAGTGACTCCATATGTTATTCAAAATGAATTATCCATACATATCCAATTATCCATACAAATGGAAAGCAATAATACAGAACATATCTACTATTCCAAGAAATACTAAACATATTAGAAACTTTTCTCTTAGATAATGCTATTGTTATGGGTTCTGAGTGATGCAAATTCTAACTGAAATAAATATGAGACACCTTTTTCCTACCCCCCCCCAGCTCCCCACCCACAGAAAGCATTCCACAATGCAAGTCCTTGTAAACTATCAGGTACATTTCTTGCAGCCATATTCCATATCCCCAGTAGTTAACCACTAGCTCATAAGAGAATCACTATGAATTGCATCAGACTTGAAAACAGTGAATACAGGGAAGATCCACCCTCAGCCACTATAAACAGTATAGAATTTTAATCTGTCTGCTTCCCATCCCACACTGCTGTGGCTTGCTTTGAAAACGGAAAGGCATGTTATTTTGAGGGAAGATGTTTGAAAATGTTGGTTTTACATCTATAAAAGATAAGAGCTGAAATCTTAATGACCCTAGTTACTGCATCAACCATCATATCTCCTGAAATAATTTTTAAAAAGTTAAATAATTAAATAAATAAATAACCTAAACAAAGAGATGAAATATCCATCAAAGCATAAATACTGCTCTGTCCTTCTTGTACCAGCCCTACAAATTCTAATGTGTGACAGCTCCTATCTTGGCAGAAGCAAAATATGAAACAATTTTAGAATACATCTAGAAGCACAGCTTATTGTTTGAAATGAAAGGACTAGTTTTAAAAGGCAAGACCCACACCATCCTCTGTGGACTAGCAAAGAAATAGAAACCAAAGCAATGACTGTACACAGATATTGTAATTACACTGATTTCAGAGGAGCTTTCCTGCAACTAAAGCCTAACAGATGTGACCATAGAGTAGCAGTTAAGATGTAGCAGAGAGTCAGTTAAGTCATCATTCATAGGTACGGCTACTGTAACCCAGACATTTATTTTGTAGCTGCACACTCTGATGGCATATTTACCATTCCTTCCTTCCTACCTACTGACTATATTAGAACCCTAGACAGATTAGCTGCTTAATTTACACATGTAAATCATATACCTGGAAGTAAGAGGTGTGAATATCTTCATCTCTGCTTTGCTACTTATATAAACTAATATTTACTTCAGAGTACTTTACAAAGTACATTGTCTTTTCTTCAAATCCACTCCAACAACAATAATTACTCAGTATGGAAAAATGGTAATTGTCTCTTTCATAGCAAAGTTGGCCCATCTTACAAAATTCACCTAAGAATCTAACCTGATTTTCTAATTCTTGTCCCTTGATGTACAGATATCTGCCCACTTTGGTTTCCTGTTTTAACTGAAGACAGAAAGAACATTTGCTAGTTACCATAGAAATTAATCGGCATTTAATTACTGCAAGGTGAGTTCAGTAGGTTCTTTCAGTTCACTGCATTGCAACATTAGTTTACTGCAAGATTAATTCTCAAGGATTTCAAGCTGCTTCACAAAGTTCATTAAAGTTATAATTGTACTGGTTTTTGTTAATGTCTGCCTAGCTCCCTGCAGAAGTGCAAGATGTTATACATAATAACCTTCAGTTATTATGTATATTATATATATATTATATATATATTATATATATTATTCACCTCTGGCATTACTGCTTTAAAAGAATAGGCCATAAACCACAGATGTGAATTGTTTTCCTGTCATTCAAAAAACCAAAGCTAATACAGAAAAAGAAAATAAGCTAAACAGAGAATATCACAATCTTCTACCTACAATGATTCCACGTGTTTGCTATGCTGTTATCATAGCATATGAGAACACTTCTCAAACTAAATGATTTACTACTGCATGATGTCTTAAAAGTACTATGTAAGATTTTCTCCCAGAAACATGAGTTCTGAAGGGTCAAAGCTACTGCAAGTATCCCATGCACAAATCTAGCTAGCTATTCCATAAATTGCAAGTGTCCCGTGTATTTATTTTCTTTCCATTTATTTCTGTGTTTCTTAGAGGAGTCTGTTTGCATTTTTATCATACCACGATAACTCCAACTTACTTGTTGGCACTTCATCTTTCCCAGTAGATGCCATAATCTACCTTAAAGAAGAACATATGAGAACGAAATAGCACAGGAAGAATAGCACAGATTCTCAGTAGAAATACCCTACTTCAGGCAGGCTTAAAGCAGAAATTAAGATAGATTTCTACCACCTAAATTATCCTTAAACAAGGGGTCAGTTGCAGGAGAAATTTAGCACAATCAGAGTCTGAGCATGGCTAGTTAATTAGAACTCTTGGGGCTACTACAGAACTGTAACAGTCAAAGTGCAACCCTGTTCAGCACCTCCAATTGTTCCTCAAAACGTCACATGAAGATGACTCATTTGCTCCAGCAAGGCAGCTGGGAGGTATGACAGGATTTAACTTTACTATTCAGTCATTATTATTGCTCACCCACAGATGACTCCTACAGCAAGCTATCCTTAAAACTCAAATCTTTTATAGAAAATAAACCCTTAGCAAATTGGTATGAAATAATAAAATTATAAAATATTTTGTGAAATATGAAAACACCATGAAGAAAAATGCAGCATTTCAATTTTTTTTCATTTTGCATCCTCTTTATTCCCTTGTGTTTCCACTTTACTAGATGCTGAGTGCTGCTATGAGACTTTAGAACATTTGCTATTTTCCAGAGTTAGCAGCATCACTATCTTCTAATGCATCTCACCTTTTCTTCCTTTTGGGTATATTAATTTGACAGATACCTTAGGAAACCCATAATAGTAGTGTAATACCAGGACTTTGTCCTTTTTTATTTATTTATTTATTTATTATTTTTATTCTAATACAGAGCAAACAGAGCAAAAAACAGCTAAAGTATGCAGTACTCAAACATGACTTAAATTGCTTCACAGTGTTGTTTCTGATCCCTTACTACATATAGTAATTCACTTTCTGGATATTACAGCACAGATTTCTTTAACTTGCATTCCCTTATGGTTTATTTACCATTTACTTCACACACACAAAAGCGAAAAACAAATACACCCCCCCCCCCCAAAAACAACCCACAAAACCAAACAAAACACCCCAGAAAACCAACCCCCAAACAAACAACAAACCCCACAATCCCTCTTCTTAATTCTTTTGAAAAAACATAATCTTGCAAAGAACCTTCATCGCACATGATGTTCTGTGTACGAGATTTTAAACCCAATTCAGGATTACATTTCCACAGCAAAGAGTAGAATCTGATTCATATCAGTATATCAACAAATGCCATTTGATTTTTAAGGATAGCTTGCTGTTGGAATCATCTGTGAGTGAGCAATAATAATGGCAGTATGATGGTGAAACTATAATTGTAGGAGTATCAAATTGAAAAAAAATAAGATAGGCATTTCTGTAGTCCTGAAAATGTCGAGAGCAATAAAGATTTTTCTTTAAAATAGTAATTTTGGTTTTATGTCACAATTTACAACTTAATGGTAAAACCACGAAAATGCAGATGATGGAATTAGGGGTTTTTTAAGTTTAGCTAAGGGACAATGAAGATCTAAGAAAAATGAACCAACCAATATAAAATTTAATTCTCCACTCGTCTTTTACCTTTTTTCCCTTAACCTTTAATCCATTTCCAAATATTAAAAAAACCCAAAAAACCAAAAAACCCCACATCTGCTACATATCAGAACAATTACTGTCACATCTGTTAACATTTATTCCCCCCCCCAACAAATCCTCATCCTATCCACTTGCATTATGGTTTCTTTGAAATGAGAACTGGTTTGTTATGATGAGTTTTCCTTTTGCAGGTGTTTCCATGATGCCCAACACCTTGTTCCAATTTTCTTACAGCAGGCAGCCTTTTGGTCACAAGCAAAGTCCTGTTCATGATGGTTACATGTCTAAAATGCACTAGATTGCTACAGACAGCTTATTTTTCAGATGTATGATAAAACAGGTCATATGTGGGAGCAATGCCAAGAACAGCAATCTCAGCTTTTTGACTAAACTAACAGAAATCAAACCCATAATGATAATGAATGATCTTCAAATAATGAAAAACTACCCCCTTAATTTCTCCATGCAGGTACTTTCCTTTATGTTCTAAATATTTCTAAACACATACTAATCATTTCTGGTTTGAAAAACAAACAAACAAAAAACAAACACACACAAAAAAAAACATTTGGGAAACTAAGTAAGAGTTTGTTTCCCCCTAGTATTTTAGCCCCAAAACACATTGGTTCAAGTAGGCATTATGGAACTACTAGCTGGTTTAATATGTTCAAAATACTGACACATATGTGGAAATTTTGGGGGGGTTGTGACTGACTTCAGTGGGGGCAAAATATCCCAAAGCAAGTATTATGATTAATAATGAAATTTTGGGGGGGAAGAAGTTATTCTGTACTCACCAAGACCAACAAAACCAATTATTAGCCAAGTCTAAACTGTACATGCATAATGCAAGTCCAAATATCACACAAGAATAATTAGGTTATGCTAAACAAATTACTTCAAAACAATTCCTTGCACTTAGATGCCCACTACTTTCAGCCTGAGCAAATGACATAAATTACAGTTTGCAAAATGTACAGTGACAAGTGACACTGTGATGAGCAATTTTATTTAATAATTGATTCTATTCTGTAATCATAGGGCAGATCCTAAAAGCAATTGTAGCTTTCCTTTTCATGTAAAAGAAAGAAAATTATCTGTTTTCATTATAAACTTAGAGTTTATCACTTGAAGCCCAAAGGACATTAACACTGACAAAAGGGATCATTACAGGCCTTGTCCTACAGTGAACTATAAAATCTATGATTAAATAGATCTTAATAATTAATATATATTAATAATGCATAGTTGATATAATGTTCTTTTTCCCAATTCTAAATTCTACATGTAATTCAACAACTTAGTCTAGAATCAATCCAAGGTTCAGTGCAAGGTTAATTTTGTGAGTGTACTTAGGGGCAGGCAAACTGGCTTGGAAAAAAATGCCTCTAACTTCCCTCAGTTTTTCACCCTGCATTCATTCTCATTCAAATCTTAGATGTGGTCAAATCATACAAAATATTTTTCCATTTTATCACACAAACAGTAAACATTAGGGGTTTTTTTGTTAATTATTTTTGGTTTGCTTTTGCATCGTTTTAGCTAATTGCATTCAATAGACAAAACTGAATTCCCATGCTTTTCCTGTGAGAGCCATCTCTGTATATTACAGTATCTATGATTTTTCAACTGTTAGCCTAGAGTAGTGCTGCTCTTAAAATCTAACAGGAGGGTCAGCTAGCATAGTAGCATCAGGGTGATTTTCTGAAAATCATTCAACTTTATCCTCACAGAATCACAGCCAGGGCAGAATATACTATCCCTATTTTCAGAGTGGAAAACTGACATCCTGAGTAAACTGAATTATAGGGAAGCCTTAGAATAAGAATATAAGATTGACAGCCTGCTTTGCCATTGAACTATTGATGGCAAATCTTTTTCATGCTATGTGTTGTTATTTTCCACCTTCTGGCCTCTTCAAGTATGTTCCTTTCATATTTGGGCCCTGTTCACATACTGCTGGCCATGTGCTTATGCTGTCACACATGCCAGAGATCTGTCACTATGCTACATCATTCTTCCTATCCTTACAGTTTGTTATTTTATGTAGCTGCAGTGGATGTTGCTTAGCTCTAGTAATTTGTGCCTTTATTAAGCAAAGACTTAGGAAAACTTCTGAACTATTACTTTTGCTTTTCTGTCTAGTTCTTTTTTTTCTTTTTTTTTTTTTTTTTTTTTTTGAGTCAGAAATGTGATGTTCTATGGGAAAGGCTCAAAATTCCCAGTAATTCTAAAAGCAGCTAATACTAATAAAAACTTGTTTCTTATGGGACATGCAACCTGAACATGTGAATCTAAAATATTCAGAGGCAAACAAGCACCTATTGCTTGGGTGTTTGGTTATACAGGGATTTTTAAGCACAGTTGTGTCGTATATTTGATACCTTGTTATGGTCAGGTCCAGAAGTGGCTTAGACAACCCCTTCAGAATGTCAATTAAAATAAAAAGTATCTACATTATACATGATGATAAACAAGATGGTTGCATACTACTGGTTAAGGCTCTTCAGAGGCATGCCCTGTGACAGGTCTTGGAAGATGTTTAAATGCTATTGGTGACAGCAGATTACTTTTAACGTGCAAACTGGCTAGAAGTGGGATAATGTATTAATCTACATTCACATTACATATTGATTTTCATAAATAAGTCTGGAATGACACTGAGGCATTTATCTCAAGTGGGATATTATTCTAGTTACCAACCTGAACTTCTGAATTACCTTATGTAGTCTGGGCTTCAAGTCTCAGGAGCAGCATCTTAACTATTACTTCTCTAAAAATAGTACTCCAGTAAAAACCAATCCAAACATTTAGTGCAGAGATGTAAACCAAAATTTACTCTTGTGGTGTCCACAAATGCTTTCTGTTTTAGAGATGACTTTTCCTGCAAGAGGCATTTTACTTTTCCATTTAACTCATCTAGAATACCTTAATTTTCATTTGCCCATGTTCTCAATAATATTTTCTTTACTGGCTGGTGGAGACTCTAAATGTGCTATAATTTTTATTAAAGCAGATGTAACTTTTTTAGAATGTGTAAAACAAACAAACAAAGAAGGTAAGAATATTTTTTTCTCTGAGAGTGATGGGAGTCTTAACCACTGCCTTTGGTAGAAGCAGGATTTGTCTCTAAAAGAAAGACATATCAGTACATATGGGTAACCTCATACTGAAATACTTAAAATTCTGCTTGAAACTATGGAAAACTTTGCGTTTCTGTAGAAGATATTGGTCTAAAAATTCTGCAGATGTCATCCAAGTCACAACAAAGCAGACAAGCAGGGTCCAAGCAGCAAGACAAGATCCAGGAGTCACAAAGAAATAAAGCTAAGCAGGATGATACATCAACCCATCAACCTTTCCTAAGAGAGAAAAGCAAAGTTTATAGCTGGCTGAAATCACTTAACTGTCATAGCTGGCACTTGACAGGAATGGATTTTACTTCTTATTAGGCAACAGCTTCTGTTACAGAGGTTTTACTGACTACTATCTATAGGAAGCTATTCCAGATTCCATCAGCAGAAGCTGACACAGAGCCAGCCTCCTGTATTACTGTTTGCCAAAACTCAAGGGACATTTGACACCTACTGATAAACAGCAGTTTGCTCTTTGGAAGCTCTGGTACATTTAAACTTGTGCATGCATTTGATATGGTTTATCTGTTTTGGAAGTATGAGAGACATTTATGGCTTTTCAAAACAGTATTTTTAAAATACTAGTAATACTATGTGCATTTCAGTCCAGATTACTATATTTGTGTCAAGAATAAAAGCTGGTGATCAACAATATTTCCTGTATGTACTTCATTCAAATTCATAAAGCTCCCTTGTTTGTACATGATTGAGAAAGCAATTAAGTATTGGATCTCGTAACAACAGCAGAAAGAATGGGATTCTTTCCTCAAAGAGGACTTCCTGCCACCAGGAAATTAAATGTTTCTTCTGGCATACAGTAAAGTACACACAGAAATAAAAACTAATCTGTAGGCTTACACTTACATGCTTTCTCAAAGTTAATTAAGATAGGTTACCCAAGGTTCAATGAATGAGGCAACACCAACTCAGGAAATTATCTCAATTTACAAGATATGAAAAATACAAAATTCTATTTGTTGAACAACTTAATATGTATAATAGATTATTTTACTGTCTTTTGCCAAGCTATCTGATTTTTTGGGAGTGTGATTCTTTGAAGTCCTATATGAACACATGCATGCTCTACATTAGGGGAACACATTCTCAAAAATGAAAAAATAAATTACAAAAGATTGGATAATTAACACAGAACCAGGATAGGTTCTATCTGTGTAATAGTTGGACTTGTCTAGATATCAAAGAACACATGGGGGAAAACACAGCCCCAGTGTGTGTAAGGGCAATTCAAGAACTGATCTATACACGTGCAAAAATTTCACAGGTTTTCCTGTGAGTGAGGATAAAAAAATAGATACATTTGTTTAAGACTATTGGTGATGGGAAACAAAAGGATCTCATATAATTTCTGGGGTGACAGACATTTCTCCACCATCTGTATACTAGTGACTTTGCCACTAATTCCTTTTTGGATGTGTTTTACCTTTTTCCCATGTCATTTTAGCCCTAAGATGAAATGTAGAAGAACTGACAGTACAAACCTAGCAGCAGATGCTGCTTAAATTAAGAGAAGGGCAAGAGGATAAAGAATTTTTTTTTTTTTTTTTTTTTTTTTAATAAGAGGCATTCTAACTGTTTGCACTGTTATGCTTTGATCTTCAAAATAAATCCAAACCATTATGGTTATCACCTCTCTGCAATCCCATTTCACTGAAACTCCGTCGATATTCAGAGAAGTGAAGAGAAACTTCTCGGTGATCATTTGGGGTATATGTCTTAGAAATTGGTGGTACACAAAGAATTTACATTCTGGGAATTATTCTAATTAGGAAATCAGGACTAAATAAACCCTAGAGACTCAAAATACCTGGGGGTAGTACCGAGCTCTTCTGAGACCAGTGTGACAAAAGGCCAGAGAGGGGCACTTTGCTAGATTCTGTCATACAAATGTAGAGAGAAAAAAAAGACTCTTTGGTATAACATTTACAGTCCTGGTTCAGTTAAAGTGTTTTCCAGATGAAAAGAAACACACATACACTAATTTTCAAAGATGTCTCTGTCACAATCCAAAACATTGAGTTAAGAAAAGCCTTTTAAATATATATATTAATTCCACTTAATTCCAATAAGTAATGACTAGAAAAAAAAGAGCATATACATTCTGGGAAATCTACATTAAAATTTTCTTTGACTATCATACTGTCAACGTTTAGGGTCAGGGCGTCCCCTTAGACCTGTAACAGATGCTCTCTGTTAACCCCCCTCCCTCCCCAAAGGAGAAGAGAAAGGGAATAAGGGAGAGAGACTTGGTGATTAGAAAAGGAAACTAGAACAGCTTGAATGAGAATAATCATAAAATATGAACAAATATATACAAAACCCAACCCCCCAATGGTAATTACATCACCGTCACCACTGATGTTGTAGAGCAGGCACTGGGAGAGTCCCAGACTGGGCCCTGCAGCAGATGGGAGCTGTGTTTGGGAGCTGGATTCTGGTATCTGATTCAGGAACACACCAATGGGGATCGAAAGCAGAATGGACAGAGTCCTCCTGGGATGCTCCGAGGAAGGAACCAAAAGAGGACCTGAGCCAAGCCAAGCAAAGCTGGAAAAGGGGTCCAAGAGGGGAGAAGAGCCTGGGAGCCCCCAGAGAGAGGGCGAGTGAGCAAGCAAGCAAGCAAACAAAACAATCCCCAAAAACTATCAAGCTAACAAAAACCCTAAAAAAACCTATAGACCCTCCAGATCCCTCTGTTTTATCCAGTATATGACGTATATGGGCTGGAATCCCTCGT
>JANHGN010003580.1:183257-197026 GCA_024605025.1 Megaceryle maxima | reverse complement strand
GGACAAGGGGGAATGGATGTAAGCTGGAGCACAGGAGGTTCCACCTTAACATGAGGAGGAACTTCTTTACTGTAAGGAGCACTGGAAGGGGCTCCCCAGAGAGGTTGTGGAGTCTCCTTCTCTGGAGATTTTCAAAACCTTCCTGGCTGCGTTCCCTTGTGACCTGTGCTGGATTGTCTGATCCTGCTTTGGCAGGGGGGTTGGACTTGCAGATCTCCAAGGTCCCTTCCAACTCCTAACATCCTGTGATCCTGTGAATGATTCCCTGTTGCACTGGGCAAGGTTAAACAGATGACTCAAAATGAAATTTGTACAGAATTTAAGCTCTAAGACTGAAATCCTGAAAACTCAGCTTATCTTGAAGAACCTAATGTTGGTGATGTTGGACATCATTAAGATACAACGAAAACCTTCATTTAGACAAATGGTGAGCATATTCTTCTATTTAAGGGCTGGAACACCTCTCCTACAAGGACAGGCTGAGAGTTTAGTTTTTTCTGTCTGGAGAAAAAGCGATTCTGAAGAGATCTCAGTGCAGCCTTCCAGTATCTGAAGGGGGCTTATACGAATCACAGAATTGCTAAGGTTGGAAAAGAATGGTTGGTAAGGTTGGTTCTCTCCTGCATCCAGTAATGGGTGGTCATTCTTCTTGGCTCTCCTTTTGTTGTTAATGTAAAAACCTTTTTTATTATCTCCTACAACAGTGGCCAGTTTGAGTTCCAGATGGACTTTTGCCTTTCTGATGTTGTCTCTGCATGTCCTAACTAGATCCCTGTACCCTTCTTAGGTTGCCCGCCCCTTCTTCCAAAGGTGGTAAACTCTCCTTTTTTTCCTAAGTCCCAGAAAAAGCTCCCTGTTCAGTCAGAGTGGTCATTTCAGTTTATGACAGCCTTCTCCTGTGCCTCTTGAAGAATGTCCAGCCTTCCTGGACCCCTTTTCCCTTCAGGACTGTATCCCGAGGGACCCTTGCAATCAGTGTCCCGAACAGGCCAAAGTCTGCCCTCTGGAAGTCCGTGGTAATGGTACTGCTGATCCCACCTCCTTAGTTCATCAGGAGTTGAGAATTCTATCATTTCATGGTTGCTAAACCCAAGACATCTTCTGACCATCACATCACCCACCAGTCCTTCTCTGTTAGTAAACAACAGGTCTAGTGAAACAGCTCCCCTGGTAGGCTCATTCACCAGCTATGTCAGGAAGTTCTCTGACACACTTCAGAAACCTCCTGAACTGTTTTTTCTCTGATGTGTTGTATTTTCAGCAGACATCTAGTAAGTTGAAGTCCCCCATGAGAACAAGGGCTGGCAATTTTGAGTCTTCTGCCAGCCACTTGTAGAACATTTTGTCTTCCTCTTCATCCTGGTTGGGTGGTCTATAACAGATTCCCAACAAGATATATGCCTTATTGCCCCTCCCCCTCATCCTTACCCATAAACACTCAACCCTACCATCACAGTCATTGAGTTCTATACAAACAAAACACTCCCTGACATACAGAGCCACCCCACCAACTCTCCTTCCCTGCCCATCACTTCTGACGAGCTTGAAGCCATCCATTTTAGTGCTCCAGTCATGACAGTCATCTTGACATGTTTCTGTGATAGCAACTATGTCATAGCTGTCCTGCTACACCATGGCTTCCAGCTCCCCCCATTTGTTCCCCATTCTGCATGCATTGATATAGATCCACTTGATTTGCACTATTGATTTCACCCCCAGCACTGGCATGTCTCCCCTAGGCTCATCTCTAGTGAGCCTGGTTTTATCCTCTTCCCCCTTTAAGCCTATTTTATAGCCCTCTCAATGAGTTCTGCCAGCTCATGAGTGAGAACCCTTTTCCCAATTTGAGACAGATGAACGCTGTCTGTCACCATCAGGCCTGGTGCCATTAAACCTCAGCTGGGGAGGAGCTTTTTACAAAGGCCTGTAGTGATAGGATGAGGGGTAGTGGTTTGAAACTGAAAGAGGGTAGATTTAAATTGGAAATAAGAAGGAAATTCTTCCTTCTGAGTGTGGTGAGACACCAGAACAGGTTGCTTAGAGAAGCTGTGGATGCTCCACTGGATGTGTTCAAATCCAGGTTGGATGGGGCCTTGAGTAACAAGTTCTAGTGGTAGGTTTCCCTGCCCATGGCAGGGGGGTTGGAACTTGGTGATCTTTAAGGTCCCTTCTAATCCAAACCATTGTATGATTCCATGATTCTATGATTGTTCAGGCTCTCCTATCACTCAGAGCAACACATCTTATCAAGGTCTGCAATAGGAGAAAACCATCCCAATGAAAAGAAATTTCCCAGAGCAACTAAGATGAAATTTGCTATCAGATTTGTCTGAAAGAGGTCAGCATAAGGATTAAATAAAATACCAAGTTTTGAACTTTCCAAACTTTCATTGTCAACATTTTTCTAAATTTCACTGGTTTAGGTTTTCTATGTTGAAACCATTATTTTTTATCAAATGAAACATGAGAGGAATTAAAGGTTAGCTAACTCAAAATAAAGTATGCCTTTTCCTATTTAATGAAGTATTTCAGAGTGACTTGAGTGACTTTTTTTGTTACTTAGCTTCCTATAAAGCTGAAAAAGCCTGTTTTATTTTGCCATTATGAAAGTTTTCTCAAGGTTTTAATCAATTCACAAAATTTGAAAAACACATTATTTGCTTTTTTAAGCTTTTTGCAAATAAGATAAATGGCTAAAGCATGACACAAAACATATGTTGTACACTGTTTCCCTTTGTTTCACAGTGTTTCACTGGTATTTTTGTTATCACTGAAGTTTTATGATCATAAATGATTCTGATGTGCTAGCAAAGTTAGCCTTAAAGTATTATGAGCTCAGATGATATAATATATATTTATCAACCTGTGCATTAAGAAAAGAACCATTTATATGGTATTAATGCATCATCTACTGATGAAGAGAGTGATAACATTATCTGGGCAACCCTGTATGAAGTAGTATTTCAAAAGCATGTTTGTGTATCAGCAGCTAATATTACATCAGACAGATTTACATTAGCAGAAGACTCATAAATCCAAACAGTAATCAAATTAACTATAAAGACTGTGGGTTATTGGCAATCCCCTTGGGCTATGTTTACGCTCTGTAGAAGCCTTGGTGAGTAACACAGTTCATTAAAGACAGCCTCTGTCCTAAGTCAGAGGCTCCATCTCAGAAGAGATGACGCCAGATGGATGAGGCTCGTTAGAGGAACTTGGTCCTAGTTCTAAAAAGCTATGAATCCATCCTGTTTGCTCTTGGGAAAACAAGCAGAGTGGAGGCTGGAAACCAAGACAAGTACAGCTGGCTAATAAGGTATGTAATTGCCTTGTTTCTTTGCATTTGCTTCCCAAGTCTAGCAACAACGTTGTTGACTTTGCCCTTTAGTAGCTTAGAATTCATTTTCTTTTCCATCAAAATCTTTGTTATGTTCAGAGTGATTTAACTGAAGGCAAAACACAGACCTGTGGCCAGTGTGACTCTCACAGGTTCTGATACCCAGTGTCAAGGCCTTGTTCTGCTAAGCAGCAAGGGTTTGATATAAGGTGCTGACCATGAGTCTCAAAAGTTAGAGAGGAAATTCCTTTTATTGTTAGAGCCCTTGTGTGACCTGCAGCAAGGAAGCAGCAAAGTCATCTAAGTTCACATATTCAAATATCAACTTATGTCATTCACTCTGTGCTACTCCTATGTTCAGAAAGCTACCTGTTTCTTTTAAAACACATCTGGTTAAGAAGATAATACCACTCCCCTATTCAGTACTTCAGTGCACCTCAGTCTTTAGTAATGGGAACACTTACACCAGGGAAAGTCACTCCCCCAAACCAAGAGACAGGGGCCAGGAACACAATGTCCCCCCTACAGTTCAGGAGGAGATGGTCCATGACCTGCTGCTCAACATCAAGGTGCATAAATCTATGGGGCTGATGGGTTACATCCTAGAGTGCTGAGAGAGCTGGCAGGGGTGCTCACCAGGCCACTGTCCATCATTTATCATCAGTCCTGGCTGACTGGGGACGTACCAACAGATTGGAGGTCAGCCAATATAACACCCATATATAAGAAGGGACAGAAGGATGAGCCAGGGAACTACAGGCCTGTCAGTTTTGACTTCAGTACCAGGGAAGCTGATGGATCAGATCATCCTGGGTTCCATTATGCAGCACATGCAGGACAACCAGGTGATCAGGCCCAGTCAGCATGGGTTCAAGAAGGGCAGGTCCTGTTTAACAAACCTGATCTCCTTCTATGACAGGGTGACACACTTGTTGGATGAAGGCAAGGCTGTGGATGTTGTCTGTCTTGACTTTAGTAAGGCATTTGACAGTGTTTTCCACAGCATTCTATTAGAGAGATTGACTGCTCTTGGCTTGGATGAGCTTACGCCTTCCTGAGTGAAAAACTGGTTAGACGGATGAGACCAAAGAGTCGTGGACAATGGAGTTAAATCCAATTGGTGGCCCATCACGAGTGGTGTCCCCCAGGGCTCAGTACTGGGGCCACTCCTGTTTATCATCTTCATCAGTGATTTGGGTAAGGGGATAGAGTGCACCCTTAGTAAGTTTGCAGATGACACCAAGCTGGGTGGAAGTGTTGGTCTGCTTGAGGGTAGGGAAGCAGATCTCCAGAGGGATCTAGATAGGCTGGATTGCTGGGCCAAGGCCAGTTCCATGAGTTTCAATAACACCAAATGACAGGTCCTGCACTTTGGCCACAACAACCCCCAGCAGTGCGCCAGGCTTGGGGAGGAGTGGCTGGAGAGCTGCTGGGCAGAGAAGGACCTGTGGGTGTTGACTGACAGACAGCTGAGCATGAGCCAGCAGTGTGCCAGGTGGCCAAGAAGGCCAACAGCATCCTGGCCTGTATCAGGAATAGTGTAGTCAGCAGGAGCAGGGAGGTCATTCTTCTGTACTCAGCATTGGTGAGGCCACACCTCAAATACTGTGTCCAGTTTTGGGCCCCTCTCTACAGCAAGGATGTTGAGGTGCTGGAGAGGGTACAGAGGTGGCTACTAAGCTAGTAAAGGTTTTGGAGCATATCTTTTATGAGGAAAGGCTGAATGACCTGGTGCTGTTTAGCATTGAGAAAGGAAGGCTAAGTAAGGGGAGACCTTATTGCTCTGTACATCTGAAGGGAAGCTGTAGCAAAGTGGGAGTTGGTCTGTTCTCCCTAGTGACAAGCAATATAAAAAGAGGAAATGGCCTGAAGTTGAACAAGGGAAGGTTCAGGCTGGATATTAGGAAGAATTTCTTTATTGAAAGGGTTGTCAGGCAATGGAATAACCTGCCCAAGGAGGTATCAGAGTCACCATCTTTGGAGGTGTTTATGAGCCAGGTAGATGCTGTGCTTAGGGACATGGTTTAGTGATTTTGATAGGGCTAGGAATAAGGTTGGACTTGATGATTTTGAAGGTCTCTTCCAGATGGAATGAGTCTATGATTCTATGATTTAACTGAACACTATATAATCCAATTTGTATCCTACTGACATGAATATCTCTGCTGCTAATGAATCTGGGGGTAGTTTAGGAAATATTAGGCACAGTGGCCATCCTGCCCTCCAGCACAGAGCTCAGTAGCTCTGCTTGCATTGCTGAACTTTTCTGTAAACCTTACCAGCTAATTAGAATGCATTAAAAATGACAGTGCCTGGTGACTGTAGGGCCAAAACCCAGAGATTATAGTGTCATACAACACCACACAATATGTGAGTCGGTCGGCCCCCTTTGAACGTTCTTCACATCTGGCTGGCTGTGAATGGACCCACTGTCAAAGTGGCTGCTGCTGTATACCTGGTTCCTTATGTACTAATTACAAGCTCTGAACGCAGGAGTTAGGAGAGTCTGGGGACTTGTGGCTGGAGTTCACACGGGCTGGCAAAACAAAGGACGCCCTGTTCCTCATTACACTCCTACACTTAATTAGGAAGTGAGTTTGTTGATCACTGGCTGCGTTAAGAATCACTTATTTATACCAGAGCACTTTGTGATTTTTTGTGAAAGTTTATTTAAATGACATCTTACACTTCAGCCATAAGGGACATGCCTTTATTTTATCTGAGTTTAAATATAGCTCTTGTAGTCTCCTGGTCTGATGGAAAGAGAAACAGGGGTGTTTTGTTTCACGGCGCAAGCAGGCAGGAGGGGGGGGGATGGGACCAGAGGAAGCATTTCATTGTGGGGCTTCGTTGATTGTCTGGGATTGGCTCATTGCTGTGCGAGTGCTGGTACACTGTTTAGAGATTTGCGCCTTGAATTTAGAGGAGAGGGTTGCTGGCGATGGCGCTGCTGCTTTCCTGCCTTCTGGTGGGAAGTTCAAGGTCAAAACGTTATATTGGTCTGACAGCTTGTCACACTGAGCCTGCATGTGGAGCTCTGCCAGGTTTGTGAGCTGGGGTAATGCTTTCACTGCTCCTACTGCCGGTTGTCTTGTCCGGAGGTTGATGAGACAGAGGTGGAGGCTGCATGGGGGCCATTGACATTCAGAGATGTTTTGTCCTTTGAGAAGTAAATGTGCAGCAGTCCTTTCAATACAGCTTGTGTTGGGAGTCAATTGCTTCCCTTTCTCTATTAAAGGATGCCATTAATACCCAGTGCCACTGGAGGAGCTAGTAATTCTTCACTGCTAGAGCCAGTGGAGATGAATGGTGGACTGTTTTCCTCGCCTAGAAACAGAGTTCCTGGGCTCTGACACACAGTGGCAAGGGAATCACAAGAAACTAAAGTGGAGAAAAGCTTTAAGAGTGAAGCCAAGAGTGAGATATAATGGAAAAAAAAACAGAGCACCATCTGATTTTTCTATAGTAGCTCTAACTGGGATTAATCAACCATTTATGGAAATAAATTTATTGTGATCTGTGCTCAGATACCATACATCATTATTGCTTAATTATAGACATTTACCCAGTCACTGCTTGCTACCCACTCTGATTCCTCAAGCATGAAATGCCTCTAATCTCAAAGCTATTATGTAAATTCTACTAACTGCATATCTGCAGGAAAACCAGCAAGCAGTGATGCAGGGGATGTGGGTGTTTCTTGGAGGTCTTTTTGTAAGGAAACTTAGGTTTAGTATATATGAAGTCAGGTCACTTGGATGAACAGATGGTTTAGAGACTAGAGGAAGGGAATTCTCCCATATTGGTAAAAGAGTCTCTCTTTTTCCTAAATTTAACTAAATTAACTTTCTATGGTAAATTGCCTCTGACATTTACACTCACCTGATGACAAAGACAGTTTTAACTTATTTTTTGAGATTTGTATATTACTTCCTCCCCCACCCCAAAAGGACAAAAAAACCCCTGATAATAGTTTCAGACTCAGAAGGTAATAGCTGATCTTGAGCTCACATAATATTTTCCAGATGAGAGACTCTAAGCCTTGCTTAGAGGAAATAATTCATTCAGTTCATAAGGAGTGCTTGGCCCCTACCCAGATATGTGAGTGGATTCCGTGTTGTTACTGTTGTTTTCAAACAGTATCTAATAGTGCATTGAGGAGAGTGGACAAAAAAAAAAAAATATACTGAAAAACAAACCAATCATGTTGGTGTGGATGTTTTGCATCAAGGTTATTTTCAGGAATAAACCACTATCTTGCTCATGTGAAGGTAGATAGGTAATAGGGTGTTTTGGTTTGTTCAGATGCATGAAGCATTTGCAGATAGATTATCACAAGAAATTATGTATAATAGTAATAATGCATGAGGAAAAAATAATGGAGTATGTGATTATGTTGGAAAAGTCTTGCTTCCAAAAAAATTAAGTTCAGCCTGAAGTCTATAAACATTTACACATGCATTTAACTTCATTAAATAGCAAACAGCTGTAACTTCCTTTACAGTTATCCTCTGTTCTTCCTCTTGAAAGAGCTCTTTTGATCTCTAGGGTGCATGGAGTTTATATCTTCCTTGGGTCTGGTGCTGACCAGTAGAAAAGAGCAAATTCTCCCCTTTGATTAAAACAGTGCTAGTGGATGACTTGATACTCCAAAAACTGTCTCATATGTGAACTTCATTTAACAGCATGTCTCATTGCTTCTACTGAAACTATCTCCAGTAGTAAGTGAACATAAAACATATAAAGCAATTGAAGAAAAAGAAGAGTAAAGAAAATCATGGAAGAGTGGAAGGACAAATCTTCTCCCTGTACAATTTTACATGGTCTTTAAATGTGTAGACATAGTAGAGGGCTTTTCTATGATGAATGTTGACTCACTTAAATTGATAGTGCCACGTGGTGATGATTCCTAAGCTGGTACTCACTCTCATGAGATTCCCTGTCTTCAGATTGTTTTAGACATTGGCCTGCTTCAGCATGAACACCTCCATTGTGTTACTGGTCTAAGAGAATCAGGTATGAGATCAACTCTCTTTAATGTTTTCTTAACCCAGCTATCAGCTGAGATACCAGACTACTGTCACTAAGTAAGATCCTCTTGACTTGAGCCTTCAGTTGACAAAAAACATCGAGAAGACCAGCTTTTCTCACTGTTGGCTTCCACTGACTCTCTGAACGAAGCAAAATGGTTTGTCTTTCTTGCTGCTTCTAGGTCTGACCTGCCTGACTGAAGACATAGTTCTTTTAAAACAAGTCTCTGCATACATGGTGTTAAAAATGCTCTTAAATTGGTACTATTGCTGAGGAACCCATGCCTGGAAACAAGGTCTTAATCACAAACTTTTTTTTTTTTTTTTTTACTGCTTAAAAAAATCTCTTTCAAATGCTTCCTTTTCAAATGGTAGACAGTGCCACTCAGCTTCCCATGGTATAGTTAGTTTGTGTGATCTAACCCATTATGTCTGTAAGTTCTTATGTTTCTGGGAAATAAAAAGATAACACAAGAATAGGCCAAAATGGGAAATAGTTAGGGATTATGGAATTTATCTTGAATGAACCCTATGGGAGTGCCATAACAACCAGTTGCTGTTTTGGAGTTATCTCTCTACCTTAATGAAAATGCTCTCCTTGCATTTTTCTACAAGGCAAGATCCAACATCTACAGCACTAGCTTTCCATCTGATCAATGTTCTTCATGTACTTCCTATCTGCCAATTCTCCACTGAAATTATGATATGACAGTTCTTCACATTTTTTTTTTATCTATGTTTCTGTGATTAAAATGTCTGAGGAAATAGCTCTCTTTATCTTGTAGAACCAAGCAAGACTATTAGTCTAATTTCTCTCAGCTGCCCTTTAACCATAACTGTTGCTTGGGACCACCTTTGTTTTCACTTTACATTTCTAGTTCTGGATTTGGCAGCAGAGTTGCTGTTGTGTGAGTGCCTTCCTTGACTGTTCTCTTGGAGATGTTTTTTGGACAATGGTTTTGCACGTTCATCTTGTACATGTGCTTCAGTCAACCCTTTCTGACATATTTACCATACCACCAGTGGTTGTTGTCTCCACAAAGTAAAACTCAACATTATCCAAGGATTACACTGTCTTTTCTACAGGAGAGCAACCTATTGTTGATTTTCCTCACAGAGTTGGAAAGAGCAACATTTCCAAACTGCCATGGTGTGTGAACTGAGGGTGACTTCTAAAGGAAGTTTGCTATACATGAAGCTGGGAGTTAAGCCTTCAATGAAATGTAGTTTCACCAGGCAGGCTTTGCCTTTCCATCTGTTCCTTGGATTTAGATTTCTAGTGTTTCATTGTGTTCGTATTTTCATGGAGCACTATGTCTGGCATAGGTATTAAAATGTCTGGGTGTGCAGGTTCCATAATCCTACTGCTGGCTTCATCTTTCATGGGCTGTAATACTTGGTTTGCTGTATTTTTATTGTTACCACTGTAATTGTATTGTGAGGGCTCTTACTCCATCTCTGGCTTGTTAAACAAATAGAACATATCCTTGCATCTCATGCCTCCTCGTCTGGAAGGGATTTAAACCACTTCTTTTGTCTACATGTTTTGACTGAGCTAAGATTTTCTTTTTGACCCTGCAAGTTTCAGGGTATGTGTGTATTATACAGAGTTTGCTTTCATTAAATTGTGCCTTATTACAGCTTTGCTTGTGTTTGGAGTATTGTGAATCATGGAGACTAGCTCTTTTTAAAAACTAGAAGAGTACAAATAGGCCAGAAATATATGTCTTGGTTGATGTAGCTGTTATGGCAGCTCATGTGTGGTGTAACTGTACATTGATGTGTTTCCTAAGCAGTGGGTTTCATAGACTTTGTCATCCTATAGTGGCCCCTGGTAAAAGGTCAAGAAGTAGTAAAAAGAATGAGAGCCACTTGAACACTGCAGAATAATAAAGATTATTTTTCTGAATCTTCACCCATTGTCATTATTCAGCCATGGTCTGTCCTGCTTATTTTCAACCACTCACCCAGAAATTACATGAAAAGGTGTCTTATTTATGTGAATACATTGGAAGGTTTTATTCTTCACATAAATAAGTACTGATATTGAAAATTCACAAGGCAGTTTTTCTGTGAAACTTGCTTTTGGAAGATGCCTTGCAACTTCTTTAATTTATCCCTCCTGAGTCATCCAGAGGTAGCAGAAACATGAACTTCATAAAGTCTGTGTGGGAAAAATCAGCTAGTTCATCTCCTATCTAAATAACATATTAACTCATTTTGGTAATATTAGCCTAAACTCATTTTTACGTCCTTGTGAGATTAAGCTTAAACAGAATCCTTAGTCAATTTATGTTAAGGTTTGGTCTGCCTTTTTTTTTCCTATTGCCTAGCCTACATTTTCCGTAACTGGATATAGCTCTTTCCTACACATAAGGGGCTTTTCTATAGTAGATATTTACACTGTTGAAACTACTTTACTTTATCTTCTGTCATCTTCTTTACACAGAATTATTTCTCCCAGCCTTTTCAACATGCTGTGCTTTACAGACATTACAAAGTTTTTCTCTGGGTTCTCAGTGGTTGGCTGACATATTCCTCAACACATCATGCTCAAAAATGGACACGAGGCTTCATCTGAACCCTTATCAGGGCACAATGTGTTTGAGGGATTTCTTGATGTGTCATTGGCAGTCCTTTTGGATATCCCCCAAGGCTGTCCATCACCCAGCGGTAAGACACTGTTGACTCATGTTCAGCTGTGGTCTGGGACAATCCTCAGCTCCTCTCTACGCAACTGATCTTTAGCCAGTTGCTCCCTATCTTATATTTATACAGTTGATTTTTTTTTTTTCTGTGTCTGGTACTTATACTGTTCATTTACATTTTCTTGTCTTCTCCTTATCTCAGACAATCATCATGGAGAGATCTTCTAAGTTTGGGTCCATTCTTGCAAAGTGGTCTCATATAATCTGCAAATGTATCTGAGATACCTTCTTCCAGTGGTTAACACACACGATCATGCCACATATTGCCAAACCCCACACAGATTTTTCTGTAGCTGATTGTGTGTCATTTTTTTAATGAGCTATAAAGCCTTTGTAATAGTTGGAACGAAAGATACATGTGACATGTCCTGATTTATTACTGAGTTTGCTTAATACATTTATCTTTAATTTATCTTTATAATTTATTTACCAGACTAGGACTTCTCCAAACCATCCACATATGTTTTTTCTTTCCTTTAATTGATTTATCTTTCCCTTTCCCAATGTGGAGCAGCCTTTTTTTTTTTTTTCTTCTGCATGTTTTGTAGTACTGTGAAGACAATGGAGATGTTTTCCCTTAGCTTTGTGGGCTAAGTGGATTATAGAGGGGGAGGGAATTTTCCAGACTCTTAAAATGAGGAACTGCACAGAGTGCTGATCATTTTTCAATAGAGAAAATGTTGTGCGCTGGTTTGGATGATCACTTATAGAGTTTTACCTCTTCCCAAGCTCCCATCTTAGACTGCAAGTTCAGTATCTCCTCTTTCTTCCTCAGCCCCTGTGTCATGGGTGAACAAGGGCCTCATAGGACCCACCTCATGAAGCTTGTGCTCAGGAAAATGGAAGCCACCAGGGGTTTCTGGAGCACAGCTGCATGAATAACCCTATCTGCACATAAATGCATGCAGAGACAGTTCAAGGTTTCTCAGCACCACAGGCAAAAATTAGCTTTCCTGAGCTTAAGCTGTGAAGCTGGGGGTTAGCAGAGGCAGGGGGAGAGTGGAGGAATGGACCATGCTGGAACAGGAATAGAGTAGTCTGTGTCACAGAGGCAAGCCTGTTGTTTTGCAGTTTCAGAGGCTGGGGTGGCTGCAGCTAGGTGGGCTCCCTGCTCCTCCAGAGCAATACTTTGCATGTCATGCTTGTTTCTTTCACTGGTGATGGCAACCAGACTGTGACACTGGCCTTAAACACAGTGGGGTCACAAGCACATCCTCACAGCAGTCTGATGTGCTAAGCTTGTTTTGCTCATACATCAAAGGTAGCTCTGCATGTGCATGGAGGACCTGATGTGAAAATGCATCATTCTTCAAATCCATATTTAAGATGAAATTGCTTGGGAGTCTACAACATTTTACCTGGTTACAGTTTAGAGGCTGGTCAGTGTTATTAAGAGTATCTCCTTATTATCTGAGAGTCACATTTCCATATTTGTGTTGTTATATCTCTTTTCCCAGTGATCAGCACTGTTAATATTTACTTTGCCTCAGATGCCCTGGGTTTTATTGGCTTAGCTGAAAATACCTTCTGGTAACCTCTCAAAACCTCTGGATTTGGCGAAAATTACTATAGATATATTTCATATGATTAACCTTGTGGGCAACTTCTGTGACTACTGAAGGCACAGCTGAGGGCATTCACTACCATTGTAGAGTCATGGGAGTGCAAAAATTACTGTTGACAACTGCTTGCTCTTCTTGAAAAATATCTGGTGTTTTTCAGGTAGAAAGAATTCCAGTGGCCACTATGGGTGTTGCTTTTTTGTACATACCACGAAGTTTTAACAGCTACTTGAATTTCAATAAGAGTACCAATAATTTTGGAGTATGATTTATTTCATTCTTACCATGAGAAAAGGGCTAGTCTATAGTCTTTTTCATATTACCTGAAATTTACAGTAATAATACACATTCATGAAACTAAATATGAGTTTGGACTGAAGAAGAGGATCATTACCTTTTTTATTACATAAGGAATTGGCCTGAGAAACAAAGGACATTCGAGAAAACTAAGAAAAAGCTTTTACCTTACAAGAAATCATGCATTATATTAGTATGGCGACTAGGTGAATGCACAGCAAGATATAGGCTTTTTGGAGATCTTATTTAATGGCTTCAGTGATTGCCATCTCAGACAGAATATGCCTTAATGATGAAGCTGAAATCAGTCCTCAGTTAACAGAGTCACTCCAAAAATTACCATGTGTGAGAGTAGTTTTGAACCAATCTTTTTAAGGCAATGGACAACTTCCATTATTTCTTGTGAAGATTATGTAGCCTTATCATTGAACATGTAACTGAAAACATCCTAGAGACGAGATAAGTGAAATACATTTTATTATGTATCTGCAGTCATTTACCAATTTCCTAAGGACTAGTAGTGATCAGCAGACAGCCAATTGGAAATGTCTTAGCCCGTTTACTGAACTGAATAAGCGTCCCATTGCTTTGTGTTTTTTAGTCTGCTGTATGATGCCTTTTCCCCAAGCATCTCAAAACTTCCAGTTGCTTTGAGTGCTAGAAATATCTCTCTTCGGGTCCCTTTTCTACAGGATTTTTTGTCTCACAAAAGTGACTAATATAGACACTTGACGGACAAATGACATCAGTTTGAAAGTTCTGAAGATATTTCATTTTGGCAAAGGTGATTTTCCTCATCAGTGAAAAAAAAAAAAATTAAAAATATATTTAACTT
>JANHGN010003580.1:167521-177639 GCA_024605025.1 Megaceryle maxima | reverse complement strand
CCTTTGCTTATTTTGTATTCTGCCTGCCTGCAAAAATGGTAATTAAGGGTGTAAAACCTCCATGCTTGTTCCCTGTCACTGCTTGTGACATGGGGACACTGAGAGATATCCTGGAATAGGAGGAAAAAGAGTGGGAGACTGGTAAGCAAAAGAATAGCAAAGTTTAAAACAAAAATGTGCAAGGAAGGGGAGAGGCAGGACAAAAAAGTTAGGAAATGATAAAGACTACTGGGAGCACAGGTACTGGACATTCAAAATAGTGTGAGATCATGGGAACAGCAGCAGAGAGACATGTTAGTCTTGTCTGGTCATTATGATTTAGCCATGAGAGAAGATCTCTGCCTCTCTGCGGTGCAGAAGGCAAAAGGTCCTTGCAGGCACCCTATAAAGCTTGACCCTATAAAGCCAAGACATCCACACTGCTGTTTACCTCTCTTGGTCCCAAATTTCATCCAGATACACCTCCCTTCTGCAGCTGCAGCTGGATGTTGACTGAGATTGGTCACACACCTGAGCTGCTTGCTTGAACTTGTTATTTCTCTACATTTCTCTTGACTTCAAGGACCCCTTGCTTGAGTTCAATGCAAAGCAAAATCATGAATCCAATGCTAATCTGTGACCTGCTTCTAGACACAACAGCATTTATGTTGTCACTGTACTTCTATTTTACTCTTGGCTGATATCCTCAGATAATTTAATTTCTTATTCTCTCTAAACCCTCGGATTTTGTAATTCTAAGCACAGAGGGTTAAAGCTTGTGATATTACAAACATTCATGAATTTCTTGTATTATACAGGATATTTAATTTACTTCCAATAGTTCCATGAGGCCTTGAATAATGTGATTATAAGTACTGCTCAAAAAGTACTTGAAAAAAGTACCAAATGGTGTAGAAAGTCTGAACATGTGGATTGTAGATTCTGGAATAGGAAATATCCTACATGATAAATGTCATAGCAAAACATGATGGAGGAACCTATATGAAAATCATAATGGCTTCCTAAAATCAGCCAGATAGCTGAGAAGTATCAATTTTGCTGTATTTCTGAGCAGTGCACAATATCTATCTAAAAATGTTGTTGTTGAGCAGCCATGTTTAATAGTAATCACAATGTTCTTAGAGTCATTGTTTGGGTTTTTTATTGGTTTGTTTTTTTTGGTTTTTTTTTTTTTTTTTTTTTTTTAATCAAAAACACAGCAGTGCTAACAGAAAGAAAATAATTTGATTTAAAATGAAGAAGAAATGGGAGGGAACAGCCAAAGGAGTAAAGAAAATACTTGCAGGTGGCATTAGGAATTTTTAAAGAGGCCCATTGCAACACATAACTGCCTACCAACTAATTAAGCTACTTTGAAAGGACTCACAGAGTAAAAAACCAATTCAGTAATGTTGTAAGTGAGGCTGTGTGGTACAGGAGGCTACCAAGAGTAAAAAGAAACTTTCTTTAAGAAGTGGAGGCTATACGCAAACTGGGAAACTGGAAAGGATTGTAAGCACAGGAGGTTAAGTGGAAACCTCCATCAGAAAAAAAAAAAAAAAAAAAAAGAGAGGTCTGACGGAAAAACTTTTAAAGGAAAAAAAATTAATAATAACCTCTTCTTACAAAGACATATATCTCCCAAATTGTCTGCAAGGCCAATGGAAGATGAAAGGATAATGGAAGTGCTTGGGGAAGATAAGAACTGCTGCAAAGTTAAATTAATTGTCTGTATCAGTGCTCACAGAGGGACAGCTTAGGGAGTATCTCACAGCAGATGAGTCACAGCAGCTCTGCCAGTTGTGACTTTGTGTTAACCTTGAGTGGTTCTAAATCCAGGCTTCTTCCTAAGGGGTCAGATCCTGTTTTCCCCTGACTGACCCTGGCTATGCCATCCCACTCCCCTCCTTGTGTCAGGATTAGCATCCTTGCAGCCTCACAAGCAGCCAGGTTAAGAAGCTACTCCCATTATTTATCAGACATGGGATTTAAAACAAAAGAAATCAGATAGGTTTTTTTTGTTTGTTTCCTGTAGCACATAGTTAAATGGTGCTATGGAGGTGTGGTGGTTGACCCTTTCTGGACACCAGCTGCCCACCAAAGCTGCTCCACCACTCCCCTCCTCATCTGGACAGGAGGAAGAAAACAGAACAAAAGGCCTGTGGGGCAAGGTAAGGACAGGGAGAGACCACTCACCAATTACTGTCATGTGCAAAATAAACTTGAATTGGGCAGAGATTATGTTAATGTATTACCAATGAAATCAGAGTAGGATAATGAGAAATAAAATAAAATCTTAAATGCACCTTCCCCGCATCCCTCCCTTCTTGGGCTCAATTTTATTCCCAGTTTTCTCTGCGTCCTCCCCGCTCAGTGGCACAGGTGGATGGGGAATGGGGATTATGGTCAGTTTGTCAGACATTTTGTCTGCTGCTCTTTCCTCCTCAGGGAGAAGACTCCTTACACTCTTCCCCTGCCCCGGCATGGGGGGGCCTCCCATAGGAGACAGTCCTCTATGAACTTCTCCAGTGTGAGTCCTTCCCATGTGCAGCAATTCTTCATGAACTGCCTCAGTGGGGGTCCCTTCTGTGAGGTGTGGTCCTTCAGGAACCCTGTAGGGTTACAAGTCCTGCCACAAAAACTTCTCCAGACTAGGCTCCTCTCCTTACAGGTCAACAGGTCCTGTCAGGAGCCTGCTTCAGTGTGGACTTCCCATGGGGTCACATGCATCCACCTGCTCCACCATGAGGTGCTCCATGGGTTGCAGGTTGGCATCCACTCTATTATTAACCTCCATAGTCTGCACGGGGACACTCTGCCTCACCATGGTCTTCACCACGTGCTGCAGGGGAATCTCTGCTCCAGAGCCTGGAGCAGCTCCTCCCCCTCCTTACTCACCAGTCTTGCTATCTTTCTCTCATTCATCCTCACGTGTCTCTGCATCTGCAGTTGCTGTTGCAAAAGTTGTTCTCCCTTTCTTAAATATCTTCTTACAGAGGTGTTACTACCATTGCTGATGGGCTCAGCCTTGGCCAGCAGCAGGTCAGCCTTGGAGCTGGTGGGCATTGGCTCCATCAGAAGCTTCTAGAAGCTTCTCACAGAAGCCACCTCTGTAGCCCTCCCTCCTCAGTACCAAAACCTTGCAATGCAAACCCAATCCAGGAGATCTGACAGTCATTCAGGTTCTAAAGACAGATGGTGAATTTATGAAAAGGTCCATCCAGGGAGAATAAAATTTCCAACCAAGGAACAACCAGGTCAGTAAACTTCAGCATAATTGGTAGGTGTAGAGAGATGTGCTTGCTCTGATCTTATGCCCTTCCTGAAGTGTTTCCTATTGGCCTCTGTCTGGGTTGCAGGCTAAGTTGACTTCTGGCCTGAGACATGTCATTACACTCTATATGACACCAGAAGAAAATCAGCAGAAGCCAAAGGGTATCTTTCTTAAAATTTTATGGTTGTAGGCCAGTCACAAGAGAGTTGGAGATGTAGCACTTTCTTTGGTACTGTGTATTTCAATGTATCTTGTATGCAAAGTATGGTTGTGATTACAGTGGTCAGTTATTTTTCCAGTATAGACATGTTAACAATGATATGTTTTCATGATATGAATGAAAATGCAATGATAGCATTTTCATGGAATAAGGGAGAAAGAAAAAAAGTTTTTATCTTTTAATACACTCTTCTGTGCCAGTGTAAAAAAGAAAAAATGTATACCTTTAATTCTGTGCGAGAGGATAGGAGGGTATCACTGCACTCTCCCAGGGACTACAATTAACAAGACATGTCCTCTATTTTTTCCTGAATAATAAATCTTTTGATCCACACTGAGACTAAACAAAGATTTCTCTGTTTACTTTTGGGAGCACTAAGCATCAAGACAATAACACAAGGGGATAATCTATTAAAGACATTTTCTTTCTGTTCAAGTCCAGCCTTTCTAGAAGACTTTGTCAACAAATCTTAGTAGATATTGCTGTATTACCTTAATTTCTTTGTGGCAAAAGGGCATTTACAAATGTTCCTTGATGCTTAGCTGTCTTCAGACTAGAAGAGAATGAAAGAAGTAAAAAGCGTGAATTTTGTTTTTATCATTTTGTTTTTATCAGAAGTCCCCCCAGCAGTTAAAAAACATTGGATTTCTGCATCACTGGTGTCTCATTACTTCACATTGCAAAAGCTTCCTTAAAGAGTACAAACACCCCCTGTTTAGGTAATTTTTTTTTACTGGCTCAGAGCTTCCACAACCAATGAAAATTTACCATTCAGCTAAAAAAAACCTACCACATACTTCCAGGCATGAGGCTGCAGAAGGTATCAGCTGTAACCACTGAGCTAAATAGTTGCATAGAAAGAAGAACACAATTGATTTCAACTACTGGATCTCTGCAAGAGACTGGGACTTATTAGAGGTCTGAAGAATGCAAGCAG
Organism: Megaceryle maxima; assembly: GCA_024605025.1. Lineage (NCBI taxonomy): Eukaryota > Metazoa > Chordata > Aves > Coraciiformes > Cerylidae > Megaceryle > Megaceryle maxima. Next base: position 173,229 of record JANHGN010003580.1, on the reverse strand, counting down.
ATGGGAGATTTAATATGCATCAAGTGATTTAAAGATGCATGGATAAGCCTTTTATTACATGGGATGATTGATGATGCACCAGTAACTAATGCTGACCACACTTGTAAGAATTAATTTGGAGGCCCAATTAGAGCTGAACTGTTACTTAGTCCCAGCCTGCAAAAGAAAATCTAGCCATTTACCCAACAGCATCTAAGGGTTTCAGAGAGTTAACCAAAGAAGGAATCATGGTTATGCCTGGTTTTACTGTGTTGTTTTTAGCATTTCTGCATCTCATTTGGACTTAGATGTTTACTTTTTTTCCCTTTTACTGTAAACTGCACCACCTGCCTCAGCATGAGAGTCAGCATGCAAGGCTCAGTAAGACCCACTACAACTTTAATACTCAAAGTACTTTATGAATATTCTCTGCCTGCACTGTAATCTGCCTCCAGAAAGACAAGATAGAAATGTGTGATGCTGTGTGATCCTGAGTATTGTCAGTAGGCTTGACAAATATGGGTTTTTTTCCCTTTGAGCCTGTACCAACAAGCCAGAAGGTGCCGGCAGGGTCTGCACTCAGGTCTTTCATTCTTATCTGCTTCAAGTCCTGGGGGCGAGGAATTTACTGCATGTAAACATGTTGGCTTGTTTTGATTAAACATGCTGTGGAAAATCCAAATCCAACACCAATACAGCCACAGGCAAATGGCAAAATTATTTCCACCATGAGTAGCATAATTTGCTGAAGAACTTTGTTAACCATACATGTGCCTACTGTGGACTGGGTGAAAATAAACCATAATGATAACGTGCTTGCTAAAGAAAACCAGGTTTTGTTCATATCCTATGCCTGTGTCAAAACCTAATGGTCTGCTAATGAGAGTGCTGGACTTTTTTCTCCCATTGCTAAGTCAGTGTGTTGAGCTGAGGTTTTGAAATCCCATGAAATCGTGGTTAAAAATGTCATCCAGTGAGTCTGACAAAAATCTCTTCAAAGATTGCTCTAAGCATTTTTGTCTGAAGTTTCCTTTGCCTCTTTTGCTTTGCCTCTGAAAACTCGTATCTATTTACCACAGTAAGTTGGTGATGCCTAGGGATACATTTTTAGACACCAAATCCTGATCAACAGCTCCAGCAAAGTGCTCTCAAGTATTTGTGAGACATTTGCTACACAGAGGTCACCTCCTCCTCCTTGTACAATGACAGTTTGAGTTTGCAATGTTGACAGTGTTCATCTCTGTCAGGATGCTCCCACTTGATGCTGTCTTAGTTCATGCTTCCATGTCAAATTTATTCTAAATGCGTGACAGCCAATGACTATGGTGTTTAATTTGTTGTGGTTGTTCTAAGGCTGGAGAAGCCACCCTGAACATGCACATCTGTGATATTTCACAGATCAAACCTCCCAGTCATCCAGAAATCATGGGTTTCCTGCTATCTCCAGAGGCTTATGTTCAGAACCATCCTTGAAAGTGAGTTAAAGGTTTTGGAGAGTAAGAAAAATAAATGCATGGAGGATGCAATGCAGAGAAACCCAAGGGGAAGCTTCTCTGAGCATCTCTTTCGACATACTATAATTAAGATTGCTCAACTTATGTCAATCACTCAGTTTTGCATCCATTGCAGGCATTGAAGTCTTCAACTCCAATCTTTTGTCCTGAAATGTGCTCTGCATTGATGCTACTGGTAGAAGACAGTCATGATTTTTTAAGTTCACATCTGCATGGGACAGTATTGAGGAAAATGAAGATTTAGAAAGACTAAAGACAAGATAGGTAATAAGTTTACTATGACAGCTCTTCATTGATTCCTTAAGGAGGCCACACTGCTGGCACAGGTACTTGGATACTGGTCTAAGCACCATTTGGGCACCTTGTCATAACCAGCTTCTCAGTGTTTCCCCTGCATTCCCTTTATCTCTACTGAGCTCCTGGATGAGAGTCAACCCAGACAAGGCTATTTCATCAACAGATTGTGATTAAATTTCTCATGATTCTTGATTTTTGTCAGGCTTTTCAAACTAGAGTTCTCTGCCTTTTTATTTGTTGTTTGGTTGTTTTGATTATTTTTTTTTTAATTCTTCCCTCTTCAGGAGTACCTGATAAGACTCTGGAATTGACTCAATAGAGTGTTTTGTTGCAGGAGCGTTAACATGCTTTACAGCCAGGATGAAGACATTTGAACTCATAAATTGTGAGAGTACGCCATAATCTCTAAAGTCAGTGTTTAGGGACTATGTAACCAATGTGAAATAAAGACGTAAACTTCTGGATGTCTCCCACTTGTGCTGTGTAATAATAGTAGAGGTTTCTTGCAAGAGGCATTCTCCTTCCATTAAGTTTGTTCATAGAGCATCACAATGAGGTATATGCACTGAACCAACTTTAGAGGCTTTATGTAAGTGCCTTTGTATCTTGCAAACTTTGTGTATTTACTAAGCACATTTATTGGCATGACACAACTGTGTATTTTGTTTTCACAAAACTTGAAAACACTCTTCTCTCCAAGCTTTTTGTGTTCTTCAGAGTATTTTCCTGCAACATGTATTTCTGTGTACCTGGCCTTGCAGTCAGACCTTGATTAAATGAGAAGACCACCTAAACCTCCCTGCCCCTTCCCTGCTTAGGAGACAAGTGGTGGATGAGCAGCAGGAGGAACACTAAGACTTGTACACATTTAGGTATAGGGAAACCTATTTTTAAACCCTCTACTGTAAATTTGGTAGAGTTGAGACTGACTGCTGTGTGCCACATCCCAGGTGAGTGTCCTAACTGCTTACAGGCATTGACTGCGCTGAGGTTTTGTCTCTCCCGTCATATTCCTTCCTTAAAAGTTCAGAGGTACATCTTTTCATTCCTGCTACCTTTTGCATATCTTCTTGGTCATCATTGCCTTTTTAATGGACCTGGGACTTTTTCAGTCCTGGACAATAACAATTTCCTAGCACTATTTCATTGGCCTCGAAACCCAAAGACAGAAAAGTAGTTTCAGTTACAGTTTTAATACTTGAGAAGGCTAAGACTGATATGAAATGAAAGACTTGTGAAAACTATCTCACATAATTTAATTATTCTTATAAACATTTAATTCATGTTGGCATTAGAAGGACAGAACCCATTGGATCTATGGGTCACTTTCTAACTGAAAACTTCATCAATTCAATGAACCTGTTTTTCTATTAAAAGAGCTATGCCTATAAAATGATGCTTGCCATATTTCCAATTTTCCTTCACTTCCATACTGAATTTCATGGAAGAAGTCAAATGATTAAGTTTTGAGCTTGTGTTATTGTTAAAAAATGTATTAGTTCAAACAGGAGGCACAAAGCACTCCTCTTGCTGTGTTTGGAGGGAGTTCAGGCTATTGCGTTTGTCACACTGCTCAGATGAACTTACTGCCACACACAAACAAAACAGAGCAGATGCTGAATAGCATTCACAGTTCCTGAAAAAGCTTGTTACGCACTGGAATCAGCATGAACCTGAAAGTGGATATGGAGGTTTATTTATTCTTCTTTCTCTTCTTGGATGGCAGGGGGGAAGCTATTTCTTTCTTTTTCAGGTTTTTTTTTGATCAGTAAACAAAACAAGATATTCACGTTCACCTTAACAAATGGACGGATGTTTCCCTTGTTGTAAAAATAAACAGCAGTCAATGGCTGAATGTGTGGCCGTAATAAGATACATCTATATATCACATGTGTTTTCAGACAAAAGAAGAGAGAACAAAGGCATGACTCTAAGTCAGGAGGAGCTCCATGGAAGCTAGCAGCACCAGCCCTGGTAGGTTATTTATCTTGCTGTTTCCTACTCAAGTTTGACTGCATGGTTCAAATCACAGCAATCTGTATTAACCGTTTCTAAAGTTCTCAGAATACCATTCTACTTTCTGCCACCATCATTACAGGTTTCTGTGGTGCTCCTCTTGCCAGAAGACTACCTTCTTTTCACTGTGAAATGACAAAATCTAAACAAACATTATGTTCTTATGTGCCAGGTCAGATTTTTGTCATGCCAGTCTTTTTGTCATTGTTTCTTTGTATCTTCCTTTTTGACACCTCTTTCAGGGCAGCAGTTGTGTGCTTTGTGGCCACAAAACACATGGTGCACTGAACTTGTGTTCCCTGATGCTGTGGTAAAGATAGCAGTCATGATAAAAATGTTCAAGTCCCTCTGTCTAAAGTCTCACGTTGGATCAGAATCCAAGGACTGTATTGTTAATATGTGTAGGTAAACATGGACAGAGATGTGAAGAATTTTCTCATGTGAATTTTCTTTGTGGAGAGTTTTGTTATAGAAGGAGAGTTTCATTATATGCACATGCTAGTGTATCATCTGATGTTTTTGGTGGGACTGATCTCAGTGAGCTTCAGTTGTTCAAAAGGCAAGCATCTAAAGTAAACTGCTCTTCAGTAATGTAAAGCCTTCTCTCCTCCAGGCTGAATAACCCCAACTCTCTCAGCTTGTCCTCATAAGAGAGGTGCTCCAGACCATTAATCTTCATGGCCCTTTTCTGATCTAGTCAAGAAATGTTTTTCTTATGCTGGGGGTCCCAGAGCTGAACACAGTACTCCAGGTGAGGTCTCACGAAAATGGAGTAGAATGACAGAATCACCTCCCTCGACCTGCTCATTCTTTTGATGCAGCCTAGGATGGAATTAGCTTCTGGGTTGTGTGTGGACACAGCCAGGTCATGCACAGCTTTTCATCCATCAGTACTTCCAAGTTCTCTGCAACAATTCTCACAATTCCTTCATACTCCAGTCTGTACTGGTACTGAGGACTGCCCTGACTGAGGTACAGGACCTTGAACTTGGCCTTGTTGAACTTCATAAGTTTCAGGATGGATGACTGGTCTTAAAGAGTGACAGTGAATGAAGTTAATTCCATCTGGCAGGTGTCCCCAAGGTCTCAATATTGAGGCCTGTCCTGTTTAACGTCTTTATCAATGATCTTGATGAGGAGATTGAGAGCACCCCCAGTAACTTCACAGACAACATCAAGTTAGGTGGTAGTGCTGATCTCCTTGAGGGTAGGGAGATTCTTCAGAGGTACAGGGTGGATGATGGGTTGAGGCTAATGGTATGGGGTTCAACAAGGCCAAGTGCTGGGTCCTGCACTTGGGCCACAAGAGCCCCCTGCAGTGCTACAGGCTTGGGGAGGAGTGTCTGGAAAGCTGCCTGGCAGAAAAGGACCTGGGGGTGCTGGTCAACAGTTGGCTGAACATGAGTCAGCAGTGTGGCCAGGTGGCCAAGAAGGCCAATGGCATCCTGACCTGTATCAGGAATAGTGAGGACAGAAGGACTAAGGAAGGGATTGTCCCCCCTGTACCCTAGTGGGCTGCACCTTGAATACTGGGTTTAGTTTTGGACTCCTCACTGTGAGAAAGACATCAAGATGCTGGAGCATGCCCAAAGAAGGGTAGTGAAGCTGGTAAAGAGCAAGTCTTACGAAGAGTAACTGAGGGGCTTGAACTTTTTCAGCCTGGAGAAAAGGAGGCTGAGGGGAGACCTTATCACTCTGTACAGCTACCTCAAAGGAGGTTGTAGAGAGGTGGGGGTCAGTCTAGAAGAGACTCTAGAAAAGACCGTAGAAGAGACCCAGGTAACAAGTCATAAGATAAGAGGAAATGGCCTCAGGTTGCACCAGAGGAGGTGTTGGATATTAGGAAAACTTTCTTCACTGCATTACAAAAGGACATTCACATTCACTGCCAGGAAAGGCCTG
>JANHGN010003580.1:73524-85520 GCA_024605025.1 Megaceryle maxima | reverse complement strand
AAAAATCTCTAGTAAAATTATTCTGAGTAGTTTCTTTGATTAAGAACTCAACATTTATGGTTTAGAATAGTTTTATAATTTGCTGTGGACAAGACATATAACATGATACCTATTTCTCAACAATCATTTATTATGTATTATTTGGCCTTTTTGGATAGTTGGATTGGAACGTATCCTAAATTACCCGAAGTTAAATGCTTCTTCTACATACTAACAATGGTCATTTCCTATAAAAATGTATTAAAGCTTGGATTTTACTTAGAATTAAGACATTACATGTCTCCCATGGTCTTAATGCAAATAAATTTTTTCACACACTTCTGTTAGCTTTAAAGGTTAAACTCTGGTAGCGAAATCTCATTATTTTCTTCTCTGTCTGTGATATGCCAGAGGAGAGTATGCAAAGGTCCTTCCCCTCCATCTTGTCACTGGTCAAAAGAGTACCAAGACAGGGAACACCATCAAGGCAAACCAGTTAAGATCATAACTGCAGCTGATGGCGCTAAAACACTATAGCACATCAGCGCAGAGCAGTGCCGAGCCCAAAATCCCCTGGTGAGGTGTCATGAGTAGTTGAACAGTTACTCCTTTTTAAAGTTCTTGGAACACAAGCCCTCCTGTTGTCTGTGGTATGCACAGCAATGGGCACTGAGTGATGGCAATTTCTTGGTAGTACAGTAGTAATATTTATAGTAAATAAAATCATACCAACTAAGAGGAACAGTGTATGGTCATTGCACAATAAATAACGAATACTCCAAAATATGTCCCAATTCCTGATGCCAAGTGCTTCCCTACTCCGCTCTGAAGAAATGGTATGAATTCCTTCAGCATAGATACTTGGGACTCCTTAGTGAGGACATGATCTTTGCAGTTAGGGATATCAGTTACACCCAAACAGTTATGGTAAACCACTTTTTTCTGTCTACATGCTAGATTTCCTGAGTTTTTTATCATATCCTAGTCATTAATAATTGTAGATTTACATGAGTATTCCCTTTGCTATTAGTTATATTTGTCTTTCAGTAACTGCCCAAACATCACATACATTAAGATTAAAAATATAAAACACTATTGCATGCTCTATGTTTATTGCTGTTATCCTTATTTGCCCAACCCACTCTAATGTTACACTGTTTTACAGGAAATGGAGGTCCAGATCTCAGGTGACTGTTCAGACCCGTTTCTTTATTAAGATAAATCAAGACACTCTAGTGTCTGTGAAGTTATGGAATTGTTCAGGAATGCTGCTCTGAAATTCAGCATGTTCAAGAGGCATTTACACACCAACAGAAGGAGAGAGCTTCTTTATTCCATCCCATCTCTCTTTTTCAGATATGAGAAAGCACAGAAACTAAGATGTAGAAATGTATGCTAAAGAATGACCTGAAGAGCCCATCTGCATTATCACTTCTAGTTCAGACCAGTTTGTTTCTAAGTGGATCTCTCAATTATCTTAACATTCTTTTGTTTGCATCATGAAGCATGCAGATTAGCTTCCTTTCAAGTAAAGCTGAATAAAAAGATGCACCCTAAGAGCCTAGCCAATTTATTTCAATACCAATTCTGACCATGGAATCAGGCTTGAGTTAAGATTAAGTGCACACACACACGTGCACAAACCCCTTCCCAAGGAAAAAAACCCACAACACAGTGTGGGCATCAGGTTCACAGCACCAACTGTTGCTCTGTAGATCTTCATTGCACTGCTGTAATGGGGACACACCCTTAGTGGCCTATTCCATGGGTCCTGCTGGCATGCACCCACAGGTGCTGAGGGAGCTAGCACAACTCATTGCCAGACCACTCTCCACCATCTTCACTAAGTCATGGCAGACAGGAGAGGTGCCTGGGGACTGGACGAAGGCAAACATCACTCCAGTCTTCAAAAGGGGTAAGAAGGAGGACCCAGGCAACTATAGACCAGTCAGCCTCACCTCCACCCCCAGAAAGATAATGGAGCAACTTATCCTTGGCACTATCCTTAGGCATATCAAGGACAAGGGGGTCATTAGGAGCAATCAACATGGTTTTATCAAGGGGAGGCCATGTTTGACCAACCTGATAAGCTTTTATGAGGACATAACCAGGTGGATAGATGATGGTAGAGTGGTGGATGTGGTTTATCTTGATTTCAGTAAGGCATTTGACACTGTCTCCAACAGTGTCCTTCTGGCTAAACTGAGACAGTGTGGTCTTGATGATCAGGTAGTGAGGTAAATTGGGAACTGGTTGAAGGAAAGAAGCCAGAGAACTGTGGTCAATGGGATGGAGTCTAGTTGGAGGCCTGTAACTAGTGGAGTTCCACAAGGATTGGTGCTGGGACCGGTTCTGTTCAACATATTCATCAGTGACCTGGATGAGGGCACAGAGTGCACTGTCAGCAAGTTCGCTGATGACACCAAGCTGGGAGGGGTGACTGACACACCAGCAGGCTGTGCTGCCATCCAGTGAGACCTGACCAGGGTGGAGGGTTGGGCAGGAAGAAATTTGATGAAATTCAGCAAGGGCAAGTGTAGAGTCTGGCACCTGGGAAGGAACAACCCCAGGTACCACTATAGGTTGGGGACTGACCTGTTGGAAGGCAGCCAAGGGGAAAAGGACCTGCAGGTCCTAGTTGATGGGAGGCTGACCAGCAATGTGCTCTTGTGGCCAAGAGGGCCAATGCCATTCTGGGGTGTATCAAAAGGGGTGTGGTTAGTAGGTCAAGAGAGGTTCTCCTCCCCCTCTACTCTGCCCTGGTAAGGCCACATCTGGAGTACTGTGTCCAGTTCTGGACCCGCCCGTTCAAGAGGGACATAATATTGCTTGAGAGAATCAGTAACAAGAAATTAGGAAGGAATTATTTGCTTACTAATGCTGCTGTCAAACCTGCCTATCAGCAGGTGTGAGTCCTTTCTCTTGTGGAACTCGGACATGATTTAATACCTAACCAGAAAAAATAAGTTTCAAGTGAAGAAAAAAATAAGAAAAATTAACTGATGTATATTTTCATTCATTGCTACTTTAATACTTAAGTTCATTTGAGGTTTGTCCCCTATTTTCTTTTTTACAGGGAAATAATCCCAGAAGTCTTGAATTGCTCTCCTTAAAATCTTGGCTATGACCCACTTTCTCCTGTGGGCCAGATGACACAGCATGTGTGACAAACCCAAGAAGTTAGCTAGGAATTCACTGTGATGGAGGGAATAGTCAATGAGTATCAGAATAAGGTTTTAATTCTTTTTGTCCAGCATTCCTTACAACTAATTTTGAACGTTCTGTTTGCTTTTTGTTTGCTGCTGGGTGTAGAACTGGTATTTTCAAAGGCCTCTCACACAAAGATGCCATTCCAGGACAATAGAAATCATCTCAGGATTATCACTGTACAGATGAAAATAGGGCTGTTTTTCATCGTGTGAATCACATCTATCTCAACTGATATTCACCTGCCTTTTATCATTTAGTATTTCACTATTGTGGTCTTCCTGGAAGTCGTCATAACTGGATGTGATCTCTATCATCAGTAGAACTGTCAACACATCTGCGGTCTGGTCTCTAAAGCAGTGAATAGTGGAATGTGATTGTCAGAAGCCAGGTGGTATGATTTTGGATGTAGCTGTTGGTGCATCTAAGCTTTGCTGACCTAATGGCTGCAAAAATGTGTATTTTTAGAGGGTCACAAACATGATTTTGGAAGGTGAGCAAGTACGTATAGTCCACATGCAGATTCATCACCCCTACTGAATTATACACTGAACTGGTCTGAAGTATAGCTGAAGTGACTGTGTAAAGAAAACACCCAGGTACATTTGTTACAGCACTTCTATAGAAGGTTGGGTATAGTTAAATGTTTGCTTTTCTAATGGTCTTGTCTGGTCATGGAAGACATATCTTCAAATGATGAAGAGCAAAACAGTAGAAAATAATTGTCTTTGACACTGATGCGCTGCATTAAATTATCTAGAGTTTCATAGAGGTGAATCTTGAGCATTCTGTGGCACATCTAAGGTTTTGCTGACATTTGTCTAAAGGAAAAACTAAAATCATCCATATCATTTCACTATCTCTGGGCCAAGTTCATGATGCTATGAAAAATTCAGTGACAACATTTTCATCAGAGGACACTTTAGCGGCTCAGTCATAGTTCTAAAGCTGAGATGAAACATAGCATTTGGGATCTTACTGCAGTAAAAGAGTTTAATTTTATTGTAACCACTTAAACAGAAATAGACAGGTCACTTCTGCATTATTCTGCTTCCCCAGTAAAGACTGTTTCATATTGTGGATTTCAGACAGATCAAAACACTTGTGAAAATTAAAGTGTTCAATGAATTTAAATGCATCTGCTTAGAATCTCTTTCTTGGGTGTTGAAATAAAGCCTCTATAACTTGCTGGGCTTACTATTAAAATAGTTTGTCTGCTTATCAAAAATGTGCCCCTTGGTGGTACCCATACAAGTATGAGAGCTAAGAAATGCACATAGTGAAATTAATTATCACTTTGTCAAGTTTGTTTTCTGAAGGAAGAGGGAGAAAGGTGAATACTGTAATGTAACAACTTGGTTTGGGCACAGTAGTTTATGTTGCTGACAGACTTTTACAGTCCCTGAAGTGCATGTAAGTTTCCATTATCCGGAATTGTGTAGATGGATACAAGATAATATTTTAACAGCTAGGTGAAAAAGTTACAGAATTAACGTCACAACTGTTAAAGCAGGTACAGTTATTTGTTTTGTTTCAGGGATCTGGGCACTAAGAAATTTTAATTTCAGACTTAAGCAAGTTGTACCTCCAGATTCCCTGTGTAAGATTCCACTATGAAAATCTACTACATATAGGTCTTTACAAATAAATGGTTTTCTGACTTCTTTTCTGTTTGTTTTGTTTTGTTTTGTTTTTCATAGCTGCTAGTATTACACAGAAAAGGACAGCATAGATGTGGTTTTTTTAAAGGTGAGCTGTGAATCTAATTAATATGCTAACAGTTTACAGTAGATTTGAGGAAGAAGATGATGCCTTTGATAAGATGCCAAGCTGCCGGTAGAAGCAAGTTCAATGCTGTATCATTTTTGTGTAGAAGGGAGAGTATCCTTTCAGCACTTTACCCTATCAGTTTGTCATCATGAAGCATCCACTGAGGACAGCATTTATAGCACGTAGTTTTGGACTCTAGACAGATAATATTTAGTCTTCCTGAATTCTCATTTCTTCTTGGGAGAATCAAAGCAGAAAATAATTTAAACAACTATCTTCTCTTTGAACAGAGTAAAATTTAGCTTTAATCACTGTTAAGCAACAAATGAGGCCCAACACTCTAAGATGTATCTGACCTCCCACATACCAGTCAAAACTTCCAAATAAATTTGGCTTTGTTTTGGAATTGGTATCATTTCCTAACATTGGTTTTATTTTTCCCTGATGTCAATGTAACTTTTAATTTGAAGTGTTTCTCTTCTTGTTGCCTGACTGTTGCCTTCCACCCCCAAGTTGCAGAACACGTCTTCAACCGCTAAGTGAAAACCAGTACTCAGACCTCCAAGCTATCTCTAACAGCACAGCTCTGCATGTCTGATGTATTCTGTCAAGACCTCATTTATGTGGCTGGAACAATATCTTTGTTAAACCACATTTGCAAAACGTGTTTTCAAGCTAATGCTGTTTCCGTAGGCAAGCCAAGGTACTTCAGGCCAGTTTGAAGGCTGTTGCATCGTGCTTCACATGTGTTGTGTTGTGTTTCAGATGTGTTACTACATTTTGTTCTAAAGACGTAGGCAGTGTTTGTTCAAAACCAATATATGCAACTCCTCCCTTCACATACAAAGAACCTTCTCCAAGGAAAATTGGAACTTTTCAGGTTTTTTGTTTGTTTGTTTCTCATTCATTTGCAACTGGAACACAGATGTGAGGACTAGTTCAAACTTTGCAGCTCCCCCCTTTCAAGTGTCTCTTTCAGCAGCTTGAACAAAAAAGGAGCATGAGAAACTTTCAATGTACTGCCCTATATGTTCACTAACTGAAAGTTGTACCACCAAATGTTTTTAAGTAGCGGCTTATATTGTCACTTTAAATTAAAATCAAGCCACAGTATAAAAGTTGTCCTTTGTAAACTAATACAAATACAAATTTTATATCCCACTTCACCATGCACCCGGAGTCTTTCAGATATGTCTGGTATACTCACATTCAGTGAAACAATCTAGCTTATAGGTAGCATATTAGAATACAAAACATGTTAATATGACATTATCAGTAAATATATAATTATTTTTCAAATTCCTTCCTCTTTCTTCAACTTCTGAGTTGTACTTCCACTCAATATTTGAGTGGAAAATGTCTCAAATTTAAGACTACAGATGTGTTAATTATTAATGTGAATCCTGTGAATGAGAGCATGGAGCATGAATCTTTGGAAATTTTGTTCTAACTAGCAAAAGAAAGATGAACATTCATTTATGATGGACTTTTTTTTTTTTTTCCTTTTTTTTTAAAAAATGAAAGCCTGGTTGCTTATTCACCTTTGCTTTGTTTAATTTCCATAATCCCTGGCTAGATCCTGATGTTTTTGGTGTGGTAGCTCAATTTCATTACCGAGCACAGCATATTCTCTTCTCATAGGTCATATTCTCTTCCCAGTTACACCCATGCAATGCCATGCACATGAGGTCAGTGGGATTGTAGGGGTGTAACTGAGAACTTGTTTTCACCCATCATCATGTTCCCTTTGGACAATAGATATAGGCACAAGATGGTGACTTATAGATGGAATACCAGGCAGTCAAAGAAGTTATTATAACTAAGCTGATTTCTATGTGCTTTACAATCTGATATCATTTAATCAAATTTTGATAGCTGACTTATTAAGAAATATTTCTGGTTTTAATGCATTTCCAAACTAGTTCTTCATTATTCATTATTAGTATTTTAATTTTCTCTGGTACTTCCTCGGAGTTGTAGATTGCAGATGGTTACTACAGAAGCAATTAGGAAACGCACAATTAAACAATACATCAGGTTCTATAGTCCCTTGTGTGTATTCAGCAGAGCTTACTTTCCCTTTAAGATGCTAGTGTCCTTAGATGTAATTTATTTGGTAGTGATCTTCTTTAAGGTGGAATACACAGCAAGAATATTTGGATTATTTTGTTTGAGCTGTAGAATATGCCAACCCAGAAACCACTAACGCAGCACGGAGGCAGTGCAGGTGTAAACAGATGCCTTTCATCTTTAAATATAGGACTTCAGATTTGTTTTATCTTTCCTGGAAGTAGATTTTTTTTTTTTATGAAGTAGCTGAAAGCAAATGAGATTAATGAGGATCATCTTATCATGCAACAGTAACTTTCCATCACAAGAAGATTGTATGGGAACTACATTGTTTAGGGCCTCTATGATTTACAGTCCTTCTGCTGTCTGTAAAATAGTCAGAGGCTCTCACTGTTACTACATACACGTATGTGCTTCATCTCACAGCTTTGTAAGGATGTGCACAGAGCAAAGGAATTCAGATGCACGAAACCCCACTTGTTCTAAGGAAATTCAGCACTTACATCTGTTTTCTTCCACCATGAGTCATCAGATACGGGAATTGACCTTTGCCTTATTCTTAACATAGAAGGCATAGCTTCACTCATGGCCTTGTCCAGCCATCCCCTCTTCCAGGCAGAGGTCAACATTTTCCCAGACTGCTCACTGGGATGTGAGCTAAGACCATAGATCTTCCCGAGAAAATCAGGATTCACCAGCATGCTGGGATGCCCTGAGGCCATAGTAGTGTTCTAGGGGAACAGGCAACTCAGTGTAGTGACCTCATCTGTGTTTCAACAGAAATGATAAAGCCTGAAAGCTCCTTTTGCATCACTTTGCATTTTCATTGACATCCCACACCACCTTACTTTACTAATGACTTGTTAGTCCAAGTATGAAAAGATGAGAACAAAATGATCGTAAGACTACCCAACTTATAATTAAATTAGTGTGATCACTTCCAAGTATCTTCCATTTGTTTTTTGCTTCTGATATTTCTCTTATGTGAATGAAGAGATGAAACCAATTGTTTGGGGTGGAAGAGACCTTTGATTTTGTTCTGAACAAATTTAGATTCAAAATCAGTATCATTTCCCCCAGGCAAACTACTCCACTATCGCATTTAACAAAAAGTTTCTCTGTTGCCAGGGTCCTGACATTTTATCCTGCAATCAGGACACCTGCTGGGGTTTGGGTGGGATTTTCCCCTGTCCAAGAGCTTACAGGTTTGTTTTGGGATGTTTACACCTGAATATTCCTTCAGGACGTTGAGCTATCAGTTCATATTTTTCCTCAGACAGAGAAGATCCCTCTTTTCCACACCTGTTGTCTGTGCTGGCACTTCTTAACTCTGCAGCAAAAAATGCAAGACCAGTATTTCCCCTGATACTCTCTAGATACACAGCTTTTCATCCTGATGGTTGACACACTCCTAGAACATTCCAGGTTCTGATCCCTACTCCTGACTTCATCTGCATTGTGTTTAACCTAATGATTCAATATCTTTATAAGAAGCTGAGGAATGAAGGACTAAATGCTCTCCATCTAAAAGAAGGTGTTGAAGCCATCTACTCACTAAGTTCTCTCACGTAAAGTTTAGATGGTAGATTCTAGTTTGCTTCATAATAAAAATGAAATTGTGTATGTATTATGAAGTATTAGACTTTGGCTAAGTCTTGGGTTACTTCAAAGACTTCAGATCTGGAACCTTTCTACATAGCCTTTACATGTATGGGCCAGACTCAGGGTTGCTCAGACAGCTGCATGTAGAGATGTAGAACTCTTTTCTAGGGAAGACAACAATGAAAGATCAGGTAAGGTGGTAGGCAGCAGGGAAGAAGGGACAGATTGCTATTTTGAATTTGCATGCTTTACTTCCAACTAGAACATGCCAAACGAGGATTTAAAGTAATGAGTGTTATAATGCACAGGAAGACTTACTGTATCTCCCACCTGTGACTGGGGTTTTTTCCCTATAATGTGCATGTCATAGTAGGAGCACTTCTATTGTCAGTAGATGTGATTAGTGGAAATGACAAGAATTCTAAAGACTATTTCAGGATTTGGCAAAGGATGAAATGAACTAGTGTTCTGAATTCTACAATTTCTTTCACCAAAGTGCTGGTTAACTTCTCTTGAGTATTCATACTTATGACTTTTATGGGAGACATAGATTACATAATGAAAAGTGGAATTCATTCTGAGTCACAAAAAGAAGCTTAAAAAAATAATATTTTTACTATTCAGCTTTTAAAACTTCTTTGCACATTTGTTTCCAATGTGGTTCACTCCATCCCAGAAACCCTTCTTTTAAATGGTTCAATAGAATAACAATTCCTCTGTAATGTGGGAAAATATTTCAGATCAGGATGAAAAGTTGACCTAAAAGATTTATCAGGATTCCTCCCAAAAGATACTTTTACATGGAGATTGTTTTTAAGTGATGGTTGTGGTTTTTTCAAAGTTAGGAGGAAGGAAGGATATTGTTGATTATAATAAGGCAAAGAATGTAATGCTGAAATCATTACAGACTGAACCAGGGTGACCCAATATGATAACTTCTTAAGGTAATTGTAGTTAATTTCTTAAAGTAAGTTTAAAATAAGATTTTTGTCTTATTGTTATGGAATAAAACCCAGTGAAGGACTTAGCTGATATGAGATGCCTCCTTGCAGTTTTGATGTAGTCACTCTTACTGAACTAGTAAGTCTTAAATGCCAGGAAGTGTTTTTTCTAATTTACTGCATGTGCTTTGATCCTCCTCGAATACCACAGTAATTTGGGTAAATTTATGTTTAAAGAGAGACATTTCTAAGCATCCAATATATCCAGTCTTTCTCATGAAGTGACACATGAAGGGACAAAACACAAGGATAACTTACAAAGACCCAAGGAAAAATCTCTATTCTAGTAATTTTATTTCAGAATATAAAGAAAATATGTGTAGAAAATTGCCATCTTAGTAAGTTATTGCAGTTCTGGTCTGTGAAGTTGGAAGTGAAAATTAAATGTGGGTTTTGTCTTTATCTTATCTTGCTACCATTTATACTGTTATTGCTGAATTTACAAATAAATGGGGGATGGGGAAAGGTGAAGAAATCCTTTTTTGCAACTTAGAAACTCATCTTGATTCCTGACCATCAAAATGTTTCCTTCACTTCATTTCTTATTTTTAAACAGTAGGGGAAGTTCTATAAGCAAAACAATCTCATGATTAAACATAAATTTAAAAAGAAGGATGCCTCCAATTTCAGTAGATCAGTGCACTGGTTGTCATTAGAGACCAGTGCATGAATCCTGGTGTGAAGAATTTTCACCAGTCTGTTGATGATACAAAAGAAATACTACAATTAACCTTGCTTTATCTGCATGAAGATCAGAAAATGAAAGAAAATATGAACTTTGGCACATTCCTAAGTTAGATACATACTTTTATAGTACATAAACCATCAGCAATATTTTTGACATGTACTGAGCTTGCTTATAACACACCTCACGATAGAGCTGTTAGCCTGACTACACACTAGGCTCAGGCTTGTTGCATGAGACATTCATGAGAAACCCCAACACTGTACTGTCCTAAGGGATGTCTCTGGCCACATATATTTCAGAGCCATACAGATATCCATGAGTTTCTGAGCTTAACCTTTTGTTTCCTTTTGTCTAGATGAAACTGTGCTGGAATAGGTATACTGACTCATAACACATCAGAACCCATTGATTGACACTGTATGTAGAAAGTAACGCTTCATTGAGAAGTAACTTGAGACACCTTTTCCTAGTATTTTCCCAATTTTATAGTAGATTTAATTATTTTTTGTATCAATGGCTCAAAATTCATAGCATACAAGTTTTCTTTAAACCTGTAGATGTTCAGAATAAAGTATAGAACCTTTTGTGTTCCCTCTCTGCTGAGTCCTTCCACATTGTCTTAGAGATGAAAAATCCTGCAATAACAGTGTAGTTAACATGATCTGCTTGATTCAAAGGATGTTACATGGAATTAGGTGTTCCATTTGTCGTGTTTCATCCCACTAGTGTGTGGACTTCTGTTCCATAACCACTGGATCACAATCCATAATATTTCTAGGAGCATTATGGGATTTTAGTTTTCTATTTAATATAAAAGTACTCAAAATTTGAGCTGGGAAAAAAGTGGCAGATCCTGACTTCTAAATTGTCTTCTGTTGCCACATCACCTGAGGAAAGCTAGCACTTTACTTCCTTGAGATTTACACTGTTCAGAAATACAAGACACTTAAATAGGTGGAAGGTTTGTATTTCGATTGATCTTTGATAACTATTTCTTCCAATGAGAATAAACTGAGATGCAACAAATAAGTAACTTGCATTTTGCATGCTTCAAAACATTTGTTTCTGTTCAGAGAACTATTCTGATAGGCTTTCATTTAGACTATGGAGAAGAACAAAATCTAAAGCAGTAACTCTGAAATAATTATTTTATATGATTCTGGGAAACTACTTGAAATTATTACAAGTAGACACTCATATTCTGTGGGATACTGTAGACATCTATAGAATTTCACTTATTTAGATGCTACTTTTTGGAAAGCAATAGCTTGTCTTTTATTCATTATGTGTCTAGCCTTGATTTCTTTTGCTTGCCTTTATTTCCACATTACCAAAGGAGCTTGAACTTGTATGTGGGCCACTGTTTGAACCTTTCTGAAAATCAGGCTGCTGTATTATTCACAGTACATTACTTACAATCTCAGGATAAAACTGTCATTTGGACTTTGATTTTTGCCTAAAACTGGGAGTTCTGGTTTTACACATACCTTGAACATGTGTTTACATTTGCAGATAATGTGAAACTTATTTCCTTGACTGGGATCAAAGAATGTAGTAACTTCTTAGATCAAATCCTTATAAATGTAGGCGTTGGATGCTGCAAAATGAAAAAAAAAAAAAAAAAAAAAAAAAAAGATTAAAAAGGCTAGTCTTTTTTTTATTTCTTATGCCTTTATTTT
>JANHGN010003580.1:20444-38200 GCA_024605025.1 Megaceryle maxima | reverse complement strand
GTCAGTCTTGATGGGACTCCAAGCAACCTGATCTAGTTGAAGATGTTCCTGCTCACTGCAGGGGTTTTATCCTAGATGACCTTTAAAAGTCCCTCCCAACCCAAACCATTCTAGGATTCTGTGATTCTAAGATACAACTTAAAACCATTTTGTTCCTGTTTAGGTATTTATATTTCAGATATAAATGGCTTTTATATTAATTCTCAGGACAAGTCTATAATTTGCATACTCATTAATGGATATCAAGAAATACAGAGGAAAACCCAAGGACCATAGTGGTTTAATTCTAATTGTGTGTGTTTTCCTTGCTTCTTTCTCCTTCTTTCCTTCAGTAAATGCATATTTTTCCTCCGGTATAGGATATTTCTCCCTTTCCCTATTTCACATGTTCCTACTAGCCAGAGTGTATTTCCAAATTACTTCCCTTAATATTGCTGTAAATCACAGGGACAGCTAAGATTAGTTAGCACTTTTGGGAGAGGGATAGTGTCCAACTGGACATACTTTTCTTGCCATTCTCTATGAGTATCATGTGGTAACATCATACACATTTGTGAACTGTAGATTTTTTAGATATAAATGTTGTACAGGAAGCAGCACTCTTTATGTTTGCATTCAACAGAAAAGTTTTATTTTCCCTCCAAACCAGGAATATTTTATTTTGAAATAGGGAGTACTAATGCCTTTCCTGAGATAGAAAGTATTATTAAGGGCCTTATTTCTAAGAAGAAGGCTTTCCAAGATAATAAAACAACAGGCTGTCGGAATAGAAGTTTTTGGAAGTAAAGCTGATTTATACATCCCAAGTGAGTTTTTTCCAAGTGTGCATACAATAGAGAAATAACAGCTTGGAAGGTGGAAATGGCTAGCCTCTGTAGCAGCAGCATAGCAGAATAGCACAATACCTGACAATTACATTTATAATCCATGATACAGCGATAAAAGATCTTAAATATATTCTACTTTGAGTTATTATTGTTTAAATGACTAAGGTTTGAACTGCAGTTTAAATCAGTTTGTACTTGGCTAGAAGACCTTTGAGTACATCCCACTCCTTCAGCTCATATACCTCTCTCTCTAAATGCAACTTAGTGAATGTTCTTCACAGTATTTAGTGCTAAGTAATGGTCTCTCAATAGTCTTGGCTCTCACAGAACTGGAGCTGGATAAGGTGTTCCTTTCCTGTTCCGAGCAGCTAGCTTTTGTTTTTTGCATGCTAAGTGCTGAATGTTATTCCCTGTAAAACCAGTGGCTGTTACAACATAATGGAATGAGAAAAGGTCTAAACCATAATTAGGGAGTAGCTGAATAGCTCCATATACCTGCAGGCATGAGGGTACACAGATGCAGGGGATGCTGGGGCTTGAAGTACAGTAGCCTTCCAGGTTCCCTCATTCCTGCTCCAGGGTAAGACTAGGTGTATACAGTAAATTAAAGGGGCATAAGGGCTGCACTCTGCTAGCTAAAGAGGAACCCTTGTACCAGATTGTACCAGGAGTCACACCACAGTGCCCTCTGGATGATATCCTTGTCACCATCTGTGCTGATTATCTGGGAAATGGATGTACCGCAGGGCCTTGAGGGACTTTGTTTTCTCTTTGGCACTGTTTTGTCTCCTTCATGCCCTCAGAATGATAAAAAAACCCAAAACGCATCAAGTGTAGAGAAACTGAAAAGGAGTTTGCACTAAAGGAGCAGGCAGAGTATTGTGCTTAACTGTATGAATTCAGTGCTGGAAGAGAACTCAGAAGATCAGTGCAGACAACCTCCTAAAGTAAGATCAAATATAATGTGATGAAAAGTTTCTTTGCTGACTCCTAAAAGCTTCATGTGAAGGTGCCTCAATATTTCTAATGGGGCTGTGGAATTGCTTAACAAGCATATCCATCTGTTGAAAACTCAACTGATTTGCTTTGATGAGGTCTCTAATTGTCTCTGTGCCAGTTTCCCCATCAACAGAATGGTATGCTACAACTAGGAGTATTGTTAGACTGAATTAGTCTATCTTAAAAATGCTTTAGATTGTATGTTAAAAAGCAAATTTAAAAAATACAGAATCTGTTTAATTATCGTATTAGGGGAAATGGCAATATAAATTATTCAGTCACTTCCAAGGATCAAATGTTGTAATGCAGCTTCTAGAAATGGATTTAGAGGGATGAAAGGAAAGTCCAAACATGACCACTGCTAAGCCTTGGAGCTTGTTGTTGTGTATTTTTGCCAGTTTAATGCTGTCTGAGCCAGTTCCACTTAACTGTGTCCAATTCCTGGGCCTCAGGCGGCCTCACCACTACTGGCAGACCAAATGATGTGCTGCTACCTGTCTCCAACACATCATGTTGACACAGCAACTTCCTCAGAGCTCCTGTGCCCCTTTCAGTGTTAAAGGTGTAACTGTTCCAGGGGTGAATTTGGGTTAAATAGGGATGGGACCTTGCTGCTCTCAGTGAGGATGTATAATGAATGTGTTATGGGCCAAGAGAAGATAAATAGCTTGATGCTCACCACAGATATAGGAAAAGCATGAAACTGAATTTTCTCTTTCTGGGCTGGCTGGTGTTAGGTTACCTCATCTAATTTTTTTCTCATGTTTTCATTAATGTTGCTTTCCAACACTGATTTTTTTTTTCCAGAAGTGTTGACTGACTTCAGGTATAGCTACAAACCATGAAAGCTGTGCTTTAAACATGTGAAATGTTATACAGTGCTGAAAGCATTCTGAAAAATTGTCTTCTAGGTTACGCAAACTGAGTACTCAAAACCAACACATGATACTCATATAAAGCCTCTCTGTGAGTAATCCAGAGTTTACTGTCCTGGCTACAGCAAGGCTTAGGTGAAAGGCAAATGTCTAAGCCTAAGCAAGCAGTTGGGAAGGCTTGGGACCTCAAGTTTGGGGTATAAAATCCCGTGAGTGCTGATGTCAGCCCATTGTGGCTCTTCTGTGGTTGGGAGAATGAGGTAGTAAGCTCTGTTTGGAGCTTTCTACCTGTGCTGACTAAATGCTGTTGTCATGCTGACTGCTTTGAGTGTTTAGCCGGAAAGAAGACATAGGTTCTCCATTTTCCTTAGCCTTGGTTGCTCACCTCCTCTCTGGGGAGTGCTCCCACCCTTTGGCCATGCAGGGTCATGCAGTTCTGTTTTGTTTTTCTCTATTGCTGCCACTTCTGTACAGTGTTTATCTTGAATCTATGGGGTGGTTTTGAAAGGAGTTTGTCAGTCCCTAATTGAGCACAGACCTTCTGCAGGGGGAAATGTTGTGGGTGAAAATGTTAAAGTTAAGGAGCTCTGGAGCATAACAAAACAAATAGCTAGGTCAATGTTTGTAAGACACAGACCACTTTAGACATATGCACTGTATGGTCACATATTGCTTATGATGGTGCTAAAACAGGTCTTAAAAGGCTCTTTGTTTTCGTACTTCTCCATCTGGAATCTGAACCCTGAGACTGATAAAGGGCAGGTGGTGGTTTTGGGCTCGTTACGACACAATCTGCTTGCTCAGCAAGGAGTTGATAAATGACTCCCCAAGAAGAATGAATTATTCGGTAATGGAAGTGAAGAGGACCAATCTTCCATTCCTGCACTCAGGTCATGGCACTGGAGCACTTGTCTGTGTATTATATTGTACTTTATTATGACAAGGAGCAATGAGGTCTGTGTATGCACAATTCAGAGCCTCTTAGTGAGCATACTAAATAAATATAATAAACTTGTCATAGGGAGCACTTTTGTGGTTTGTGACCTGTTTTTCCTTTAAAACATATTTTCCAAATGTGAGATGAGTGGTCTGAATGAGTTTAGGGAATAGCCTATACTGTTATGATTATTGTGAGCACATACTGAATCATTCCATCAAGTTTGCAAGCCAGAAAGATCATCACTTCAAATGTACAAAAGGGAAAAGCAGGAAAAATCATGAAATGCTTTGCTCTCCATGGTTTCAGTGGGCTGTACTAAGAAGAGGCTGTACTAGTGTGTCAGACTTAAAATCTAACACATAAAAATAAGAGTGGAAAATGGATGATAAATGGGAAGAAACAATGAAGAGCCTTAACCAGTTGGGCCTTCCTCCCTTTATAATCAGATTCTGTATTTCTGCTCTTGTAGAGGAGACACTCTTCTTTGGCTGAGCTGGACTGAGCAGCTCAGGTGAGGCTGGGTAAATATGTCTGTGTTTAGGTTCCCCCAAGGCTTCAGGACTTACCAGATTCATTGCACTTTTTAGGGTAAGGGAGGTGATGGGGGAGGCAGTTAGACATAAAACTGGAGCTTCCAGAGCCACATGGCACAGAAGGGTGACAGAATCAGGGAATGGGAGGTTTTGGAAGGACTGTGGGGATCATCTAGTCCAACCTCCCTGCCAAAGCAGGGTCACCCAGAGCAGGCTGCGCAGGTTTTGAGTCTCCAGAGAAGGAGACTCCACAACATCTCTGGGCAGCATGTTCCTGGCTCCATCACCCTCACAGTAAAGAATTTTTTCATTATGTTTAGGTGGAACTTCCTGGGTTTCATTTTTCAGCCATTGCCCCTCATCCTATGCACCACTGAAAAGAGACTGGCTGCGTCCTCATGACACCTGCCCTTTAGATATTGATAATCATTGATAAGATCCCCTCTTAGTCTTCTCTTTTCCCAGCTAAACAGCCCCAAGTCTCTCAGCTTTTCCTTATAAGGGAGATGTTCTAGTCCTCTCATCATCTCCACAGCCACCCTCACTCCCAGTCCTACCCCGCTGGACTCTCTCCAGTCTGTCTTGAACTGGGGATCCCAGAACTCCAGATATGGCCTCACTACGGCAGAGTGGAGAGGGAGTAGAATCTTCCTTGACTTCTTAGCCATACTCTTATTAATGCACCCGAAGATAACATTGGCCTTCTTGGTCGCAAGGGCACACTGCTGGGGGACCATGCCTTAGGTTTTGTACAGAGGTTCTTGAACCATATTCAACACCATGCTACATACCCTGGTTAACAAAGCTTCTGTGGCTTATATATGCATAATTTGGTACAGCTACATAGTAACTTGTATCAACCACATGCCCAGTGTTGTGGTCTCATGACCATTTTATCTGTCTTCTGTAAACAAACTGTGACCAGGTACTGCCTGATTAACTGGCATTCTGTAGGTGGAGTTTCAAAAGTTATGGATAAATTTGAAATGACAAACATGACTCTATCTTTCAGACCGGTGTTAGACATTTTATATGCATGAAGACCTGCACACAAGAGAATACAGTTGTTTAGGGAGAGTTTTCTTTCAAAGCTGGGGTTAGCTGGGTTTGTTACTGGACAAAGAAAGGGGGAAGAGCCTTCTGTCTGTCAGTGGGGAAGGAGAGTTTAAATGGTTGTAAAAGCAAAAGTGAAATCTTGGCAGGAAGGATATGAAGAAGATGGATCTGCTGGCTGAACCAACAGATCATGCTATTACCTGAGGCAGCTGGATTTCAAAGGTTTTCTTCTTTGTGAGGAGGAGGAGGCAATTCTCATTACTGCCAAAAGTTACTGTGAATCCAGAGATTAAAACCTTTTCCATGCCTCCGGTCTCTTAAGGAGGGGTACCATTAAACTATCAGATTGATGTCAAAACTTGTTCCTTGGCAGGCAGAGGCACATTCTGTGCAGGGAAGTGGTATGGAGAAGAATATGCTGACTATTGCATGCTAATAAACTCCTCTTGAATGAGGAGCCCAGTTCAAGCCCTCTAGCCCCAGGCACATTGCTGGTGATGGTGATAACTTTGAATGCCATCTTAGGTATCAGGATTTTATGTCTGTAGTAAATAACAAACAATTCAAATGTCAAGAGAGGTTTATCATTAGGAAGGGATATTTTTTTTTCTCTCCTGAAGTTTTTCCAGTCTATGAGAATCAATCGGGAGAATTTGGAGCTAACATTTGTTCCAAACAGGCAAAGATCAGTGTGTTCTCTTGGCTTTCTTTATTAGCTGGAAAGGGTGGGGGAAGGAAAATAAGATTGAAGCTTAATAGGAAATCAAAACTGGTTTGTGAATGTGTGTCTGGTCTGACTTATTCATACACATGTAGAATATGCTGGTGGTGTTACATAGTCAAAAAAGCAGCTTTTCCAATGCTGTTAAATTACTATTTATTTCCTTTTAATTCCACCAGGCATGACTTTTATGTCCAAATACATCTATCATTTTGTTGGACTTTTCATTAGCCCTACTACAGCCCTGAAAGGTTACTTAAGTTTTTGTGTGTGGGAATGACCAGCTGTGAAGACTTAGAACTGAAAATGATACTTTTATATTTTGACCTGACTCGACTCTGCTTTAAAACAGCAAGTCTTTTGTGTTTTAAAACAAGTCCTTTTTTTGCAGAGTAAATGAAACCATATATAATGTTACTCTTTTAGAACGTCCTTGCCTTCCTTTATGGAAAAATACAGTATTTTAATCATGGAGTTTGCCAAAAGTAAATGCTGTCATGTGGTATATAAGTGATGTGATAGGCTCCTCTGATTAGTTTAAGTACGACATAAATACATGACGCTGAGGATGTCAAGGATCCTGGTGCAGTGTGTTTGGATTGTATGTGCATACACTGTGTTGAAAAAGAGATAGGTGTGAAAAAGAGATCACAGAGTTTAATTAGGCTTGCACAAGTCAGTGAATTGGTCTACAACTGAACTGGACTATACAAATATGGCAATTTACTGAAGTGATGTGGCAGCTGGATATGCTTGTGGTTGTGCTGGAGATACACGCTGACTGCTTCGCACTCAGCTGAGCTGGAGAGAAAACCTCTTTTCTCATGGTACAGCTTCCAAAGAGCCCTTTCAAGTAACGGAAATGATGTGATGCGATGAGACGCTCTCGTAGAAAGTTTTGCATTTTACAGAGGAGACCATTAAGTAATTATCTTCTCTATTGACATAACAGGGCTGGCAGGAGTACTTGTGTCACTGGAAATGTTTATACCCAGATCCTTGAGAAAATGTTGGCGTTTCACTTGCCCACCAGTGGGAATTACATGAGTTAGTAACATACTGCTTTTGGAAGGTCTTTCTGATTTAGATTAACGAAGCGTTTGACAATCTTCCTACAGCTACTGGTTCTTGTGTTGTAGGAAGCAATGGGTGAGCTGCAGTGCCAAAGGCTATGTTATTTCTGAAGTCTTTGAAGCCTGAGTAAAGACCTGAGTCTGACATTTCATCAGAGGAGCTTGGGCCCCAACTGTCAAATAGCCAAAAAGAAGGGTGCACCGTGAAATGAGTGATTGCTTGCTGAGGACTACCTGAGGTCTATTAGCCAATGAAAAGGTCATGAAATTTAGACAGTAGTTGTCTGGAGATACATTATATCTTGTCAGATAAGGACTGACAGAAAAAAATACAGATGTGTCTTTGGTCACAGAAGCCCTTCAGCTTAGAAACAGAGTCGACAAACTGAAAGCTGAGTATAGGTTAGTTCTTTATGTGGAATTTGTCATTTTAGGCCTGAAGAAGATCCTCCCTGCCCAAAAGCATGTGTTTTTTTTCCAACTGTCAGCAGGTCTTGAGAATGACTGTATTACTTTATGCATTTGGTCTTGCTTATGACCTCAGGGCATAATGAAAAAAAGGTATTTATAAAGAATAAAAACTGTAGTCACATAAACACTGCAGGCTGCATCTTCAAACCCTTTTTACAGTGTGTATATATATCTTCCATACCCATCATGCTGCTTGTATTGCATTATATGAGCTAAAGGAAAAGTAGTTTTCTAGCTAGCCAAGTGCCATTAAATACATGTGGAACCTATACGGGCCTTGTATATATGTTGACGGCCATTGTCAACTGTGCCTGGAAAAACTAACAATGTTGAAATAAAAAAAGAGAAAAAGGAGGAAGAAAATAGGCTGGAAAACCTTCCATAACTGGGAATGTTTTGACTAGACAATTTAAAGTCACCACATGAGTATGAGAAGTAGGTTTAGATCACACTTTCCCAGCTTCTGGTGGTTTTTACCAAGGTTAGCATTTTAACCTCTTAGGAAGATGATTTTCTTTTCTTTTTGTTGTCTTTTCTCCACAGAGGTGTTATGGCAGGAAAGTGAGAATGGGAAAAGGAGTTGCTAGGTCATGGTGAATCTTCCTAAGCATTAGATTAGTCTTTCTAATTGATGTCAATGGGATAGAACTGGAGACATTGACCCCATTGACCATCCTTTTTTATCTATTAAGGAGACACTGGGAACAATGAAAAGTGACATTTTAACTGCAAATAATCAGAGATTCAGGCATGTTTCAGACATTCAGCAGTGAGAAAACACCAGTCAGAATACTGAAAGTGACAAGTTATTATAGAATCACAGAATCATAGAATCAATGGCTTGAGTTGGAAGGGACCTTAAAGATCATCTAGCTCCAACCCCCCTGCCATGGGCAGGGACACCTCCCACTGGACCAGGTTGCTCAAAGCCCCATCCAGCCTGGATTTGAACACATCCAGTGATGGAGCTTCCACAGCTTCCCTGGGCAACCTGTCAGTGTCACACCACCCTCAGAGTGAAGTCGTCACTGTCAGGCTGCTACAACACTGCATGCACTTGGCACAGCTCTAAAGCAAAGCTGGGAAGCCAATGGTGCCAGTGATCAAACCACAGAGCCTGAAGCAGGGCAGGGGGAAGGACATAAAAAGGGATTTTCCTTCAGCATACAGAGGCTGAAAGTCTTTCACCTCATCAACAATACTGACAATACAAAGTTAAGGCTGCTGTGAGCAATTCCTTGTCTCTGCCTTGAAAATAACCAATTTAGTAAATTTATACATGTTGAGCACATTTTTTTCTGTTTTGGAGCAGCCAGCCAGCCAGGCACTGCAAAAGCACCTGCGGGACTATTTAAAAAGCAGCTGCTTATACGGATTATTCAGAAACCTTCAGACCTTTCAGCCAACTGAGAGCTTTTCCTCAGTTTTTCCTATGGATAGAAAATCTGCTCTCAAGATTTTGCTGTCATGGCTGGAAATGTCCTGGGTGTATAATAAACTGACAGTTATTCCATCCATTTCTTTAAAGAACAGGATAAGTGGGGAAGGAGGGATACCGGGGCTCAGGTGCATGAAAATGTGGTGTGGACAAATGCTGGCTCCATCTTCTTGCTTTGTCCAATGCCAGGCTTGTTACCAGTGGGCTAAGGCAGATAGGGAAGAAATGGCAGAAGCCCCATCCAAGGTTCCCATTATTTTCTGTCCAGTCTCTCCTACCACTGCTGCTTCCAAGGAGTTCAGAGGAGCTCTGGTAAAATGCCACATACTAAAACAAACACCTTTGTCAGAATACTTATAGGTGCAAAGCTCAGTTTCCCTCAATAATTCCATAATGGTCTGGAATCAGAAAATCTAGTTTATGTAGTAAGTCCTTCTGTCTCCTCTAAGCTACTTATGATGTGGCTACAGTGAGGTGGTTTCTCTTCTTGGCTCTGGATATAAGACTGGCAGTTAAAAGTGAGGTAAGGTTGCTTCAGAGTGGTGCAGCACTCCTGTGGGAATGCTGAAATAGGGCACTTGTGAGTCATTTTTTTTTTCCCTTCATTCACATCTTGTTTCTCGATGAGCACTGCAAGTTCAAGCTCGCTGTAGCATGGAGGTTCTGCTTGAAAAGTTGACTTGACCCTCTGCAGTCTCAGGTGACCCGGAGAAGTGAGTGTTGCTGCTGTGCTGAATCGTGTCCTTGTGTTCCCAAATGTATTTAAAACATGGAAGTCACAAAATCACAGTTCTGCCTGATCCTTCTTCCAAAACACTGCAGTGTTCAACTTCCTAGACATAGGGTTGGATTGGGTTGGAAGGGACCTTTCAAGGTCATCTGGTCCAACCCCCCTGCAGTGAGACGGGACATCTGCAACTAGAGCAGGTTACTCAGAGCCCCATCCACCCTGACCTGGAATCATTCCAAGGATGGAGCTTCTACCAATTCTCTGGGAAACCTGGGCCAGGATTCCAAACCATTTGGTGTTCCAGTGATGTGCTGTGCTTGTCTGCAAAGGAGGATGACCCTTCCCAGAATTCAGCTTCCTGAAATATGTACTGTACAGATAAAGACATGGGACAGTAACTTTTGGAGAGGATAAAGGGGGATAACTTTGCTACCTGCTTACAGTCAGTAAAAGAGCAGTAGCTGTTTTTTGGTTTTGTGGTTGTTTTTCTGTTTGTTTTGCTTTGCTTTGTTGGGTTTTTTTTTTTCTTTTTTTCTTTGTTATTTTTTTTTGTAAATGCTAAGTCTCCCAGTCAAAAAAATTCTGGAAATTTTTTTATAGCATTACAGAGCTCTGATCCTATGGCACAAAGACCTGTTTCTGTGCGCTGTGTTTTTAAATTTTTTTTCCTTGCTATGATGACCAGTGATGTAGACCAATCTGCAGCAATTCTGTTGCTACATACCATGAAGATGACCAAAGACAGGGCAAATGCAAGTGAACTATGGGGGAATTTCTCCCCCTTTTCCTTTCTTCCATCTCTAAACCTGGGTGAGAAAAGGCAGCATATCACAAAAGACTCTGTCAAGCACCATACTGAGCATATGAAACAGAGTAGGTGATTGGACAGATCACTGCAAAGCTGATCCTAAGCTAAATTTTACAAAATGCACAAATCCTTTTAAAAATCATCAGTGTACAATCACAACACAAAAGGAACACAAATGGGCCTTTTCTGAATTCCACGTATTCTGGCCATCCTTCCCTTCCACCCCATCTCTCCTGAGTCCATTTTTTTGCAAAAAGGGATTGGGAAGTCCAATCCTCACACAGTAAGTGGGTGGTCAGCTAATGCTGTTAATTTATGAGATCCTGGAGCTCTTCATCAGTCAGCTCATTGACTTCCATGATCTTTTCCAAGTGTTCCATATACCGGGCATGGTCTTGCAGGAAGTGTGGTACCCTCATGTTCTCAATTACAGCTAATCCTTTCAGGCGGTCCACGTCCTCGTACGAGATCTGTAAGGAAGGACAGAGGTAAATTTTGCACTATAATCCCGCAACTTCTCTGCTGCAGCTCTAAATTCTCTCTTGTAGATGAGAAAAAAAAAATCATAGCAGCAGAATTTAAAAGCTTGTGAAAATCCTTTGAAAACAAAAGTAACTAATGGAGTGCTTCAGTGGAAGATGCAAAAAGACACGATTTTAGTAAATGCATTCATACTTCCTGATTCTGCTTTTGATTCAGTCAATGAAGACTCCCAGGAACCTGAATGAGAATGACCTACAGCAGCTGCAGGAATAGAAAAAAGGGGAAGGATGGAGCACATGCAAGGTGTGGAGTCTCTTCTCAAAGAGGTGGAAAGATTGACACAAGAATGGAAAAAGAACTGTGCCAAAGATTGAGGAGCTAGAAAGTGAATGCATGAGAGGCACAGCATGGGAAGAAGGCAAGTTCCAGCTCTGGGCAAGCCATGGTGTCAGATGACCTGAACTCTCACGTTTTCATTTTTCACTAGCAAATGTGCTTATTATGCAAAGCATAAAATGCAACTCTAGTAGCTAACTACAGCATGGGCAATACTTAAACATCCCAGTTTTACTTATAAATAGCAGGGTGGAGATTGAGCTTGCCTCTTGGCATCAAAGCCTTCTGGGTATAGGTGTGACACTAATGTTTTCCAGGTACTACAGGGCCTTTTCCTAATGGAAGATGAGATTTTTTTTCACAGTTTTATGGTGTTATGAGCTAGGACTTCAAGTCTTGAGCTCACTGTAACTCAAGGTACTTTGAACAATCACAGAATTGGTTTGTTTGGATGAGACCTTTAAGATCATCAAGTGCAACCACTAACCCAGCATTGCTAAGTCACTACTAAACCATGTCCCTCAGCACCCCATCTACATGGCTTTTCAATCCCTCCAGGGATAGGGACTCCACCACTGCCCGGGGCAGCCTGTTTCAGGCCCTGACAACCCTTTAGATTAAGAAATTTTTTGTAATGTCCAACCTAAACCTCCCCTGGTGCAACCTGAGGCCATTTCCTCTGGACAGTGGTCCAGAAAGGATGAATTCTTTGGCTGTGCAGTAGCTACACAAGCTGCCCTGCAAGCACAGAACAGGACTCCTTGGGGAGCTATGTAGTGTGATGAAATGTTGTGTGGTTGCTACTTTGTGTATAAGGTGTACTTCTGGGCACCCTACAGACCGAAGCACGTGTGAAACCTGAAAGCCTGGCTGTGCTTACGAACTGGCGCATCCTATTTCCTCACAAAGGTTTTTCCAGGTGGCTTGAGAGCAGAGCCTGATCCTTCCAATCTTTTTAGACCATGTTTCTTCTAAGGAGCTGAGGACTGCATGGTGAGGGTTCCCTGGAAACAGCCTGCCCTCTTAGCAGGTGATGGCTTCTATTTGGAAAAGATTAGAGCATGAATGATCCACCAATGTGTAAGGGGTATGGAAGGGCTCTCTGGAAAGGCAGACTGCTAAGCCTGATCCATAGAGGTGGGCAGAGATAGTTGTGTACCTTGCTGTTGATAATGGAAGCAAAATCCACAAAGAGAATGATTTTGAATCTGAGTATACGCGTGTGCTTTTCCAACTGCAATGACAAGATGTGTCCTGATTAAAAAAAAACAAATATACACCCATGCCCAGGCTTACACAAGTCATTAAGATAGTGCCATTTGAAGATCATAAAATCATTTAGATTAGAGAAGACCTTTAAGATCATCAAGTACAACCATTAACCCAGCACAGCCAAGTCCACCACTAAATTCCTGCACAAAATTCTGTCTGAACACAAACCACTTTTTTATGGTGGAGGTGTTAAACACTGGTGCACTCTGCCCTGGAGAGGTTGTGGAGTCTCCAACAGTGGAGATATTCAAAGCCCATCTGAAGATGGTCCTGGGCAACCTGGTCTAGCTGACCCTGCTTATGCATGGGCATTGGACTAGAGGATCTTGAGAGGTCCTTGCACAACTCAACTGGTCTGTGAGAACAAGCACACTCATATACACATTTACAGTTTGATTGCATGATTGCAGAAGATGTGTGCAGCAAAACCAGTCAGAGTAGACTTTTAAGATTCCTTGATTTTAGAAGTTGTAAAGTTGAGCACGTACACATTATCATACTGCTAGAATTAAATTGCTTGTAGACCCTTAATGTGGATTATAGCGGAAGCTGTAATTATATGAGGAATGACTTATCCTGTTTTTCAAGTGGCTTGACAATTCTGCATACTCCCTGAAGAGAGTAAGGGATAAAGCAGGGTGGGAACAGTATGTGTTCAGTAGTTTAGCAGGCAGAAGCTGTGTGGAGTTTAACATGCTTAAAGCGAAAGGAAGCTTCAGAGAATAAAGTTGCAGAGCCTTATTTGTCAGTGCAATTTTATTTTCATAACTTCCTAACTTGGCTCAGTTACCTAATTAGCTGTGCTCACCTCTGGACGCTTCTGACACTAAAGGCAAAAATTCTTAAATATGAACCAAAACCCTCTATCATATTATGCCACTTTATCACCCACTGATTACCAAGTAGGCAGAAATGTTGACATACTAGCTCTAAACAATTTTAATTCTGTTTTATGTGAGCATATGTACCCTGCTTTATCAACTGTGGAAACCAAGTAATTCGAGGATTTGCTTCAGGAAATGTGACAGTTTCTGGACTGATTTTTGAGAACAAACAAGCAATGGCAGTTAGAATTGACATATGTAAATGCAGAAATACCATGTATTCTGGGGGAAAAAACCCCAACACCTGATTTTCAGAAAACATCAGAGGTGCTGTCTGTGAGAGAAATTTGAGATTAAAACCTCTAGGGTGGAAGGGGATGCATTAATTTTGTTTTCTACTGGGACCACCACCTTAACAATCACCTGTCCTGCTTTCCCAAGGCAGTCTCGTACTGCAAGTTAGGTAGCACCTTGTAAAGGGTGGAAAGGAAAGTCAACCATAGAATCTTTATCTGATAAGCAAGGAATGAGGAAAAGCCAGTAGAAATTTTTAGGACCTCAGAATACTTGTTGCTTGCACTAACACAAGATGCTGTAGAGAAGAGAGATTTCTAGATCAATGTCAACCAGAGCACAATGACTCAGAGCACTTTACAGGCAGACTTGCTGACACGATAATGCTGTACCCTGTGGCAAGAGTGAGTCCACCCACCTTTCCAAGGGCTGTCAGAAGGTGGAAATCAATGGACCCCCTGTATCTCAGGATTTGGAGGATACCATCCAGGTACACCTGATCCTTATTGAAACAGCCTAAAAGGAATTGAGATATGTTGCACTCTGTCAGGGTTTGTTCAAGGCATATTCTCAGAACCCAATACAAGCAGAACAATTTTACTTTTAAAAACTAGATATTTGTATCCCAGACTTTGAAAACCTTCCCAGAAACTAACTAGAAGGCTAAACCCACTGGCCAGAGAAAGAAACCAAATACAGGAGATAGTGTCTGTGAAAATCCACAGCAACGTTACATCTCTTGTAACAAACGTGAAAGGAGGCCAAACAGTATGAACTTTTTCACTGTTTTGCAATTTACATTCCAATTTCCAACAAGACGAAGAAAAAAATCCATTACAGATTCAGTCTGAAAGTCTCAGGGATGTGCATTTTCAGCCTCTTCAATAGCAGAAATCCTGCCACCTCATTTCAGAAAGTGCAGAGTCCCTTCTCTCCCTTTCATGAAGGTTTTACTGCACAACACGATGGAAGGAGCTCTGTGCACATCCTGAAAACTACCCTGAAGTACAGAACAAGAGAAGACACGATAGGGAACCCACCTGGTTGCGACGTGTCAGTCCACCCTCGCTTGGCTCGTACGCAGTAATCCCACCTTGTATTGGGGTCCTTGACAAACTTCCCCACGTCCTGGAAGAGCTGGCTGAAGGACATCTGGCTGGCCTGATACACTGTGTAGTAGAGCAGGGCAGCTCTCCAAAGAAAAGGGTCTTTGCGGAACAGGACACTGTGAATGCTCGCCAGCCCCTCTTCCGTCGGGTTGATTGGCTTTAACCCATGTTTTCTACGTCCATTCCAGTTGCACCAAGGTTGGCTGTTGTTGTTAAAACCCCGAAAATAATGAGTTCCTGAAAAGAAAGGAGTAGAGGACTTAGTAGTGTATATTGATAAAAAAATTATAATACAGAGAGAGATGCCCATCTCAGAACTCTGAACTGGTAGGACTGAGCACTGGGAAAAGTACCAACTTTAGCCTTGTCTACCACAGAGAACTTTGTCAGATACACGGTGCAATTATTCATGTGCTGATGGCAAGCGGGCCTCCCAAAAATGCCTAAGGAATATAAACGTCAGCAGGACTTGAGTTCCCAAATCCGTGGAAAGATTTCTTATAAGATGTCTTATGTGCTGAATGCCTCTAGGCACTGTAGTGAACAGAAGGAAGGTGAAGCAAAATAAGGGGGAAGAAATGCTGGCCTCTTGAAGGGGATTCTACAGCCCTATGTCATCCTTGGAAGAGGCTATGTCCTCATACAACATGAATTAACAGTGGTTCAAGGCAAGTGCAGGGCTTATTCTTCAGTGGAAATTCAGGCACTAGCCAAATGTATCCAGTTTTGATGCACATAATTAAAACAGATTCACTGAAAAGTTTGTAGAAATTTTCCAGGCGGGCTGGGCTCACCTTGTGTAATGTAAAATCAAGGCAATCTTAGACTGGTTTAGGGGTCAATGGGTAAATTCTTCATACCTAAAGCACATCAACATTTGCAAGCAGTGCAGCATAACAGAAGCAGATTTGTAAAGCACCTTAGTTGGTGCTGAATGGTCGCACTGGTTTTGTTTCCCTTTTTTCTTTTACTTCAGAGTAGGTCTACATTGCTCTCATGAGCAAAATGTTGCTGAGCAGCGACAGCACAGAAGGTATGCCCTGGAGCACAACCTCTGAGCTAGCATCTTCTGAAAGGATTACACTTTGCCTGCTCCAAGATTCATTTGGCATGTAAAACTCAGTTCTGTAAGTGTGACTAGCTAGTAGACTTCCTTCAAAAGCTCACTCCCGAACCGACCTAAAATGCTCATGTGCATGAATTCTAGGAATCCTTAAGTGGATTATCTTCCTTTTATTGCTTGCTGCAGTGATAAATATGTTTCTCCCCGTTAGCACTCCTAAAATTACAGAATCATAGAATCAGTTTCGTTGGAAGAGACCTTTAAGATCAAGTCCAGCTGCCAACCCAGCACTGCCAAGTCCACCACTAAATCATGTCCTCCAGGGATGGGAACTCCAGTGCTGCCCTGGGCAGCCTGAGCCAAGCCTTAACAAACTTTCTGGTTAAGAAATTTTTCCAAATGTCCAACTTGAACCTCCCCTAGTGCATCTTGAGGCCATTTCCTCTTGTCCTATCTTATTGCTCGTTGGGAGAAGAACTCGATCCCCATCTACAGCATGGGTTCTTTAGACAGGGACATTCCTTCCTTCTGCACACATAGTGTCTGGCCCATCATTGCAAAAACAGTAAGAATGCATGCAAGTACTCCCCTTTGCCTGAAGAACTGACGTTGCGCTCATACCAATTTCATGTCTCAGCATCCCTTCCAGCCAGTGCTCTCGCGCAGTGGAGGTATTGATAGTGAGAGTGGGGCGGCCATTCACCACTGTCATTGAGGCTCGAGACAGCAGGTCCTCTGTGAGATGGACCACAATCTGAAGATGAGAGAGTTCAGGTAGCAAAGAGCTCTCTTATCACTCCTGTTCCCACTTTTTCCTTTGGCCCTTCTATTGTTTCATTTCTCTTTGGTCCCTTGCCCTTCAAGGCTTTTCCTTGCTATGAGCAATCACCCACAAGAGACACTTCAGACTCCACTGAGATACCCGTGCTGCTGACAAAATCTTAGGCTTTAATGGGACTCAGCATGAGGGTTAACAGACATGAGACTGCAAAATTCAATACAGTAACACTGACTAGATTTGGGGCGGGGAGCAATCACATGCAGAGTAAATTAGAGAAAATTCCATTCTTTAAAGTGTCTCATTAGCTCCGTATTAATGAGAACTGAAAAATATTAGTTAAGCAGTCTAAAATTGATTAGGTATATACTTAACTGAAACCTTTTGAGCTGCAGTTGTAAGTGAGGGGGGAAGCATGATGTCCTTTGTTTCCTGATACATGATGCACACTTGAAATATCATTAAAATACTTGTTTTGTTTAGGTCTTGCTTTCCTGTTTTCTCTTGGAAAATTGGTAGTCAAAACAAAAACTTCCAGAGAAGGAAATTCATGCATATTGGTATATTTTTGGTTTTTTTGAGTTTAAAAAGACTTTTTAAACAAGTAACTGGGAGGGAGAAGGGAAACTAACTCTCTTTGTTGTGGACTAAGCACCTTTCCCTCTTCATGTAATGTCTACAGAAACAGTACTGTTTAGAAGAGTACAAGGGAGAGTTCCTACCAGACAGTTTTGGTTTTTTTTTTTAATATCATAAGTTTTATAAAAAGACCCAGAGATCAAAGGCATTAACATGACACTTCCCTGTATTCAAACCTCACCATTCAGCTTTAAGTTCAACAGCAAACAATCAGTCCCATAAAATACGTATATAAGATGCAGGAAAGATCAGAAAGTCCCAAAGCATTTAGATTTAAAGCACAGGTACCAAGCTTTATTAACATCTCTTCCACTGGAGAGAGCATTTTCCTAATATTTTAGACCATACTAAGCATAGTTTTTAAAAAAAAAAAAATTAAAGCATTTCATTAAGGACACTGGATGTTTGATAAGGTGTAGGATCCTGCTTCCATGAAGACAAACCAAGACAAAAATGAATGCAAAGGGAGATAAAAGCATAGCAAAGA
>JANHGN010003579.1:15354-35692 GCA_024605025.1 Megaceryle maxima | reverse complement strand
TAAGACCAGGCTGGATGGGGCTCTGAGCAACCTGATCTAGTGGGAGGTGTCCCTGCCATTGGCAGGGGGGTTGAAACTAGATGGTCCCTTCCAACCCCAAATTAAAAACAAAAAACCAAACCAAACAAATGAATAAAAACAAACAAAAATAAAACAAAAATCTCCCAAACAAACAAACAAAAACACATAAAAACCCCAAAACACACACACAAAAGATTTGGCCAGAATTTAGATTGCATGACTGCAATCCAAGACAGCCATGTAGCAATCTTTGTCCTGGTACTTAGCCAGGCATTGTCCAGAAACCTTTCTTGGGTGCTCCTGTGTGTCTACAGAAGTGCTGCCATCTTATCTGAGCAGAGCATCCTCCTGTCCTATTTTCTATAAATTTAATTTGGGATTCTCAAACTACTCATCCCTAAGGGTGGTATATCACTCTGGTACATGGCTGAGATATTTGATGTCATTGGATTCAGCACAGAACATTAAAAAAGTAATCATCACTTTCATTAGAAAATGAACGAGTACTCAGGGAACTTTGTACTGGTGGTGATGCCCACATTTTTTATGATGGTATAACAGCTCAAGTATTTCCCCACTGAACACTACACAGCTCATTCTGATGATGCCCCAGCCTTGACTCACTGCATTGATGGGATATAAAGCTTTCTGCTTCTGCCTTTCTCCCAGTGTTCACAGCCCATAAAAATTCTTTCCATAACTGGCAGAAGAATTTAGGGATTAAGTTCATTACTGGTGTATCTGTTTTTTATTTGTGTATGTCATTCACTAATTTTCACCAGTGGACCCCAACACAACATTTGTGCATTACTGAGGGCAGCTTAGAGCTCAAAGCTTTTGTTGCAATGACCACCAGTTATTTCCATACAGCACAGTTAAATAGCGATTTGGAAAAGTGTTTTCCTAGGTCATGCTGAAAGGCTGAAGTTTTCTTGGTGGATTGGCTGGTTCATTGCTGTGAAAAGACTAGGGAAGGCCTTACCCCTAACCTTTGTAATTTGGTAGCTGTGATCTCAATTCTGGTGGCAATCATAAATATTCCAAAATCCAGTGTAGGTGTTGGGGCTAAGAGGAGATGATGATGATGGGAGTTTTCCAGAAAGAGTAAACTAATAGTATTTCCATACAATCTGATGGTTTCTCAGAAGTATTAGGTTGGACTTTTATATATAAGCAACTATTTTATTTTAGGTAAGCTCCTTTCTTTCATATAGAGCCAAGGAATAATAGGACTGACATGTCTCTCTCCTTCATCTTGTGTTCTGCTAAATAATTTGTGGGAATTAAGAAATAGCACTAAATGTTAACATTTTACCAAGTGTTACTGCGTATCTCAGGGGTGCAGGTGCAGTCTCAGCTCTATATGTATCATTTATAGGCAAATTATATTTATCAGCAAGAGCCTGAGGCTCCAACCTGCTGGCTGGAATGCACATTGCCAACTCTGATGACAGCTCAGCACTTCTGGATGATAATTTATCCTGTCATATAGGGTAGAGATGTGAAGGCATGAGAAAAAGGTTGTTGCAAAACATTTCTGGGCATTCTGGTCCTCTAGAAGTGAAAACAGTAAGTGCGTTTTTGTGGAAGTGGCTGCATGAAACTGGCAGTCAATGTGAACATTAAAATGTACAGTGTACTTTTCTTATTGAAAAAGCTTTCTGAAGACCAAGTGTGTTATGCAAATAAGGGGGTAATGTATTCCACTTACATCTTCCTCACTCTTCTCTTACCTCTTACCTTCTAGCATATAGCATTTTCTGTATTTTAACTCCAATGGATTTGAAGGAACCAGAACTCAGATCTAGAATTGGTTTTAAGATGTTCTCTGACATTGTCTTTATTTCATTTTCCCATGGGGGAAACACTGTTACTACATCTAGTTATGGCCTGTTGTGTTTAAGTGCTGTGCAAACCCAGAATAAAAAACTTACTCCAAGGCCAAAGCACCTTATGTATTTCCAACCTCCCAGAACTGCTTTGATAGAAAATGTAAAAAGGTTTTTTTGGTTTTTTTTGTTTGTTTGTTTTTAAGTTTTGAGAAGCATAGACAAGTTAACCCCAACATAATAATCTTCACAGATAGGAGAGACACATCAGGCTTCCTTTCACTTAAGTTATAGGGATTTTCAGGCAGCAGCTGCATTTTTCCCACCCTATCTATATGATAAAAACCAAAAGGCACTATTCTGATCTTTTGAAGTTTAGAACAGTTTTCAAAACTTTGACTTTCAAATCAGATCAAAGTTATGAATATGGCAAAGCAATCCTAGCCAGAATGTTCATCAGGTATTATCTTCTAAACAGAATAAAATAGCTAATCTCCCTTTTCTGTTACAATGATTTCACCAAATATCTGACATTTACAGGAGACATTGTACTATTGAGTGATATTTACTGTGTTGTTTTCCTCAAAGAGAAGTTTCCCATGAAATGATAAGGAGCGTTTCAGAGTTGTGATGGACAAAAATAATAATTCTGCTTTGCCCATGTTTTAATATGTTTAAGTATAGAGCATTTCAGTATATAAAGCAGTAACATAAGTGCTAGTATCTCAGCACCTTTTAGCATGCACAGCTGAGTATATAAATGTACGCATTTTGAAACCACACAGATGTGAAAATTTGGAATTCAGAACCTAAACTAGTTCAATAAAAAGGACAGACAATAAATTTCCTTTATGTACCCTGGTGCTGCTATTTTTGGAAGGAAAACTAATGACCATTTTTTACAAAGGAAGCAGCTCTTCTCTGCAGTTTAGAACTGATTAGTAAATGGATATGCAGAAAGCTCTGTATGGAATTAGACCCGTATGAGTCTGTGCACTTCAATCTATTTTACACATGTTCTCCAAGACCTCAAGAACTAAAGCTAATGCTCCCTCAGCTCCATTGAACTAATTAAGCTAGATCATTATAATAATAATGTGTTGCCCTTCTGTCTGCATTTATGGCACTTAGCAAGGCGGTGTGTGTGGATGCTTCTCTCATGAAAGAGAAAGTTCCTGTCAATGAATTAGATTAATACATCAAGAGAATTAATGTGACTTGATTACTGCTGATATCTGAAAGAGCTGACATGCAACAACAGGTATCTGTAGCTATAGGAAGTAAGCAACAATTCTCCAAGCCCTGAGTCTGTACTACTGAATAAAGAGGTTGCTAACGCCAAGATGTGGTGATGAGCTGTTGACGTGATATATGCAAATGGTGCCACAGGATCTAAATGGTGCTATCAATGCTTAGCTTAACTCCATTGGGTTGGTATTTTGCCACAAATAGTTCTAACGCCTTTTGTCATGTAAAAATATTTCCCCAAATAAGTTTCCAGTTCTCTTGCTTCCTTAGGAGCATAAAAGAGCAGAGACACTTGAAAACTAATTAAGAAAAACTCTGTAGATTTTCACCCCAAAATAAAAATAAATAAAATAATGATAATAATAATAAAAAACTCGACAGGTTTTTGGATGTGGCTTTAATTGTTTTCTTGGTTTGGACATGTCCTTCAGTTCTCTTGCTGACGGAGTGTCATAGCTAAGGTTCCTAACGGTTTGGAAGTTCCCAAGTATTGAAAAACTAGTCCCTTAAGCTGGGGATAATTGTCTGCAAGCAGAAAGTAAAGACTCTTCTGTATCATAAATATTAAAATATAATGAAAAGTTGATAGCTGGGATAAAGGAAAAGATTTCAAAATTGCTGAAGTGGAAATATAGAAAGAACAACAGGTCTTCTTCTTGGCAAAGACAAATATGCACGAGGGCCCCTTTGTATTACAGGCATGACAAATACGATTTAGCATGAAACCAACTTTAAAAAAAAAATCACAAGTTTTTAAAGTAATCATAATGCTGCATCCTAAAAGCTCATGGGGACTTCCAGAATTTCAAGAGTAAAGCATTAGAGATGGATTGATAGCAGCCAACATTTTTGATTCATCATTTACTTTGCTGCAGTAGAGTGGAGAAAGACTTGGCTCATAGCCTCACACCTACAAAAATACTCTATTTGATCTGTTTTTCTCATACACAGCGAGAAAGGCATGAAGCAACTCTAGAGTCACAGAGAGAGTTCTTCAGCCTCCCCATGCCCTCCCAACCACTGGCTGAGGATCCAAAGACTGGGCTTGGTGCACTGCCCAGGACCTTTGTAAGCTCTGGAGCAAGGAACAAATTGTCCAGATGGTTTGTTAAACAAACAAACACAACTAACTGTCTATTCATTGAAGTGGTTTGTTTAAACCCAGGATATACTGAAGTCATTTAAGACCTTATGGATACAAATTTATTTACATATTTGTCTGCAGTGTAACACTCACAGATGAGGTTACTGTGGTGCACTTAGGGTTCAAAGGTATGATTCATGCCACTCTTTTTTTTGCATTCCATAGCAATACATGGCAATACAGGTAGCCAGACACAGACATAAAATAGCTATTTGGATGCACAATAGCAAATGCATACCAAAACCAGTAAACTTTTAAGAAATTATAATGGCATGAGAATAACTGGGTGTGGCTTGGAAAGGTGGTCTTAAGCTCAGGTATAATAGTTTGACTAATCATGCATACAGAACATCACATGTGGAATTACCCAGCACTTCTTGGAGCAGCTGTTTTCATGAACAGTAGTACAAGAAGAAAAAGAAAAAATAGTCAGAATAAAATACTGTTCAGTGCAGGCTAACTTAAAACATTCTGGACTGTTATTTCAAAATCAAATTTCCACAAATAAGGAGAAAAATGTCATTCACTGGGGCACTTTTCACAAAGTCGGAAGGTTAAAAGAAAGTTATTTTGTAACCGAGCATAAAATAGGCATTTGAAAAATGATTTAGTTGGGAGAAAAAAAGCAAACACATTTTTTTCCACATTAAGATAACTTAAGAACACCCAAATTGATTTTTATTATTCTTCTCATATTCACTTCTGAGCTGACACATGCATGAGACATTCAGCCCTAAAGGTCACTTCTGAGAAAGCTATAAGTAACTGGAAACAGCACTGCAGGATGAAATGATGCCTCATTGCTAACTGTTACTGCTGGAGAGTGATAAATATTTTACTCCAGAGGCTAAAAGCCAGCTCCTGTAAATAAATTTCTATTTTTTGGCTGTACCAATTGCTGAAAGATAATCTGTCAGAGCTGGTTTTCCCAGTTTTGATTTTCTGTTTGAGGGGGGACAACCCAACTCAGTTTTAGCAGACACCCGTGCCAAGGAACGCTGGACATGCCCATGGGCCTGCATTGCTGGGACCCCACCACGCTTTTCCACAGCCAGAAGTGGGTGGCGTAGAGAAAGTCATCACTCCTCTCACCACACCGAGACTAGGGCCCACTGGCCACAGGCAGCATGGGAGCCTGTCTCCTCCTCCGTGCCACCCCTTCCCAGTCCACTCAGCACTTGTGTATAATGGCCACTCAAATGGCTAACGCAAAGGTTGTGCATATCCTGGCTGTGAATGTCTCCTTCACTATCTCCAGGCTTTGGGTACTCCATGCTTTACTCTCCTTTTCTTTTTTGGTATCAACATTACTCATTGAAGTTCAAATGTGAAGAAAAACACAACCCAAAGGGCAGACCTTTGGCAATTTACAGCTCCTCTCCAGAGCTAAATGGGCGGCTCTGCTACCAATTCAGAACAGGTGGCTGCTCGCCTGTGTCTCCCTGGGGTGGGGGGGGGAAAGAGGAGGATAGCACCACACCTCTGCGAGCCCCCTCAGTTTTGGGTTTAAACGGCCCAGAAAACCCTTCGCCCCCTCCCACAAGGCGGCGCGAACCGTTCCGCATAACGACTGCCCCTGGGGGCGGGGCCCCGCCCCTTCTGAGCCGTCACGGGCGTGGCGCGGTCGCCACGTCGCCCCCTTGCGCAGGCGCGGCGCGGCCATGTCAGCCGCCGTGGAAAGGCGGCTGGCCCAATTCCGCCTCGCCCGCAGCAGCATAGTCGCCTCGCCGCCAAGAAAGGCCGTAGTTCTGGAGGCCGCCGAGGGACAACCGGTCGCTGCAGCGGGCCCGGGCGGCGGCGCTCAGGTGAGCGCCGAGGTGGGCAGGTGGGGGCTGGGGCGCGTGTGTGGCGGCGGGTCGGTGCCTGACGCCGCGTCTCGCTGCCGCCTCCACAGGCCCGTCCCGGCGGGGCAGTGTCGGCTCCGGTGTGGGCGCGTCCGTTACTGTTGAAGGTGATGCTGTGGGCGGTGCTGCTGGCGCTCTTCTCGGAGCTGGATCTGGGTCTGCCCTACTTCGTCCTTTCTCTACTCTACTGGATGTATGCCGGCACTCGAGGCCCCGCCGAGCGGCGGCCTGGCGAGCTGAGCGCCTACTCCGTCTTCAACCCCGGCTGTGTTGCCATCGCCGGGACGCTGACAGCTGAGCAGCTGGAGCGGGAGCTGCATTACCGGCCCGCCGCCGGGAGGTAGCTCCTGGGCCGGCGGGGACAGCCGCTTTGCTGGGGCGGCCCCCGCTGCCTCCGGCCCTTACACCACGGACCCGAGGGAAGGGACAGGTGCGGAGAAAAGGGGGTTACTGCTACGCAAAGCGCCACTTGCGCCTTACGTCGTGCCCAGTTTCCCGAGGCACGGGCCGGTCCCGAATAAAGCCTTAGCGAAGAGGTGCGCTCTGGTCTCGTTCCTTGGCGGGGAGCGGGCGGGCAGGCAGCTGTTCTCGCCGCTGTTGCAGCGGCACCGAGAAGCGCGGCCTCTCTCTCGGCACAGCTGTCGGTAGCAACGGGTGAATTTTTGCTCCCGATGACCTTTGCCACTGGTAACGGGACGGGCGGGGGTCTGAGACACGTTGAAGTAGAATGGCCAGCTGCTTTTCTTCCCAGCGCTGAACAGAATCTTCCTTTGGAAGACGAGACACGAGGCACTATTACTGTGCCTAAACTATGCAAGCTGCTTCCGTGTGCACTTGTGTCTTTCATCAAACACAAACATCCAATTTTGATGCAAGTACCCTATTTGCTTCCATATTACAGATTTCATAATTTGTGACATAAGCAAAAAAAGACATTCCTGGCAGGTAATACCTCATTTTCTTTAACTGTCATTTTGAAAACATTGGGGGTGAGCGTGCAGCAGATGTGGCCCTCAGAAGGGGATTTGTCCTGTCATTTCATACAGTCCTTTAAGCACAGCACAGCTGAGGATGCTTCTCATCAGCATGCCGTAGACAAACGTGTATTTTGTGTATGATCCCCTGATAATTTTAGTATCTAGATCATTGTATTAAAACAAACGACTAATACTGAATCATAGGGAAGAGCAGCTGGTAGAACCTACGTCTATGAGAACTGAGTTGAGAAGGAAAGTCAGAAAAATGGTCTTTCAAATTCTGTTTCATTATGTCTTTTCTAGTTTAAGTTACATATGCTGTTCAGGCTTGACCTGCCCCATGTACCATCATTGGTCGGGGAAGCAAAAGGAAGTGTCCTTTATCCCATTTAATTGGGCTGGAAAGAGAATAGTACATTAAAGCTTAAGTAATTGTTTAACACCACTAAACAGCACCTGTCTACAGCATGCTTTCAGCTTCTGTTATTCATCTCTTGTATGAATTCCAAATGTTGCTATGTAAAGCCAAACACAGAATTTTTGGATTTGCACATATTTGACTATCCCTTCTGTGAAAACCCCATCAGAGTTCTCATTCTTACTCATTCCTTCTGATTCTGTATGGATAACATGCTGTATTTTGGTTTTGATTAACATAAGCTGCAGGAGGTTCAAAGGCCTTTTCATAGTGGACAAAGTTGCAAATCTAAAGCTTCATTTTTTTGAGA
The DNA here is from genome assembly GCA_024605025.1 of Megaceryle maxima. NCBI lineage: Eukaryota > Metazoa > Chordata > Aves > Coraciiformes > Cerylidae > Megaceryle > Megaceryle maxima. The sequence goes on along the minus strand of JANHGN010003579.1, from coordinate 27,901 downwards.
GAACCGTGAACTGTGAGTCTGTTCTAATTAAAGAGATAGAAGTAATCAGGGGATAAATACAACAGTGACAGAATTTTGTGAGTTGAAACTTTATTCTCAAGGATAAAATTAAACAGAAATGTAATGTTTATGGGGAGTTGATAATCTGACATCTTGTACAGTTAGATTCTGTGGGTGTTTAAAACAAGGAAATACATGCAAATAAATATTAAATATAAGGGAACATCCATGAATTTATAAAATGTTTTAGCAGCAGTGCTGGAAATAAAAGTTTTCATTTGCTATAAACTGTAGTTATGTTATATCCATGTGAACTTTAGACTCGTCTATTTAATACTTCATGAAGCAAGTTATCATAATAAGTGAGCATGAAGATGAAAGGCACAAGAAATAAAAATTCATACAGTTCATCTGTTCCAGTGCTTTGTCTTGCTTTGCTTATTTCACACTACTCAAATAAATGCATATTATAAATCCTGAAATAGAGATGCCAGGAATAACAAAGGCTTGTAAAAGGTTTCACTGAAGTAGATGAATTATGATGGGGAAATTGGTGTTTAGGCCTTGCTAAAAGTGTTTCTGGAAATATGTCATTGCTGTAATTCTGCTTTGGTGGCAGCTGCTCTCACTGAGTTGTTCCTTCAGTACTTAGAGGGAATTTAAAAAGGTTTGAAGAAGTGAGAGCTTAGAGCAGAAAAAAATCAGACCAGAAGAAAAAAAAAAATCCACCAAAATCCTCCGCTGTGCTAAGATCTCATTTTGTCACTTCATTTTTCTCTTTTTATAAAGCTAGGTTGAACATCTGGTGCTGGCTCTATGCTGGGTCCAAACCCTTCAGCTCTTGAGTAACTAGGAGGGACGGGGCAAGCCTAGTAACTCAAAAGCATGTCAAACTGTTAAAAGGGATCTTGTGACAGCAACTAAGTACATGTTAGTTACCATGCATGTATATATTCTCTATTCTTATGCCCGTCCTTTTTCATTTGTTATGTGTACTTTTTTCCAGCTTAAGAGTGAGTTAAAACACTTCTGTAACTTCCTGTTGTCATAGCAAAGCTATCATCTAGCTCATAGCTGTGCAAGTAGCAGATTTTTTTTTTTTTTCCAGGTTTGCACACAACTAAGCAGGGCCCTAGAAAACTGGCACCTGCTCTTGAATGTTCATGAGTGAAATTGTTCCCATCAGTGTGGATTATCATATGGCTGTAAATTTCATCTGTCATAGTGCTGCCTTTTTACCTACCCATGACTAATTTTATCAGTCTTTTCTTATTCAAACCAGTTAAGGGTAGATGTTAAATAGAAACATCAAGCATACTCTCTACATACAGGAAGCTAATAAATTAAATTGTAGGACAGCCATTAACATATGCGTGTAGTCAGGTATTGTATTGATGGTCACACAACACAGAAGCTAGTTATTAACTTTAGAGTAGAATCTGAGGTGCTTCATTCCAAGATCAGCTCTGCAATTGATGTTAGGAAGGCCTACAAATGGTCCACATAGAAACCAACACGTTGAATGTACATAAGCTGGCCTGAGAACTGTGGAGGATTTCTACGAACGTGTCTGACCTCCCCCCTGGAGCTCAATTACAAGCATTAGAGCAGAAGAAGGTGACCCATTCTCTCTAATTCAATTCTAACCTGATGATCACAAAACTAATCTACCCTCTTGGCAATTTGGATTCTAATACAATGATTAAATAATCCCATGCAAAGCAATCTAGCTTCAGGCAGGAAAGATGCTGACTTACATCCCAGAATATCCAGTGCACTTTCTTGGCAATGGGGGCTGTGAATGCAAGTGCACAGACGCATTTGAAAATGGGGGGTCTTATCTCTGCTGAGTAGTACATCTGCTACGCCATGGAAGTTACTTACTATAAGAAGCCGATGGACAGGGATATCCTTGGAGATAGTCTTTGTTGTAAAGGGAGCCCAAGTAACAGCTGAGTAAAGATATGTAAAGCTCTTTATTAAGTGATTCAATGGATCACATCCTGCTTATAAAGGTACTGCTGCTTTTTTTCCCCAGCGACTCTTACAAACATCAAGGAGGGTAACATCATGAGCAGCGTAGGCACGTGGACTGCAAGGGCCCTCGCAGTTCTAAACAGACAAAAGCCTGTTGAATTTAGCTTAGCGGTTTGGGGGGTGGGGTGGGTGTGCGTGTGTGTATTTTTTGAATCCTGCTGAAGGCAGGCAGGCTGTGGAGGAGGAGGAGGAGGGGGACGGCCTTTCCCTCGCCGGGGCGGGGCGAGAGCAGGGAGCTGTCCTCCGTACTGAACCCGCAGCCCGCCCAGAGCCGGCTGCCCGCCACATCCAGTGCAGCACCGTGCGGGTAACTCGTGCCACAGAATCATAGAAATGTCTAGATTGCTACGATCATCTAGTCCAATCATCAACCTAACTCTACCAAGTCTACCCCTGAAACCACATCCCTAATCACCCCATTTAATCGGCTCTTAAACACCTCCAGGGATGGGGACTCCACCACTGCCCTGGGCAACCCATTCCAACGCCTGATAACCCGCTCAGCAAAGTTCTTCCTAATATCCAAGCGAAGCCTCCCCGGTGCAGCTTGAATCCATTTCCCCTTGTTCTGTTGTCTGTTGCTGTGTTAAAAAGGCCTACTCCCACCTCTCTGTAACCTCCCTTCAGGTAGCCATATGGAGCAATAAGGTCTCCCCCGAGCCTCCTTTTCTCCAGACTAAACAACCCCAGCTCCCTCAGCTGCTGCTCATAAGACATGTGCTCAAGGCCCTTAACCAGTTTTGTTGCTCTTCTGCAGAACAGAAACAACAGTGAGCACACACACTGAACCTTTAACAAGTAAGTGAAGTCTGCTAAGACCAGCTGTGGGCACAAGCTGACTTATGAGTATTTGAACCCAAGAGAAGCAGAGTATAGCTTAGGAAGAAAGTGTCCTCTTGAAGCACAGCTCTTTATCCTGTCCCTGTTGGCATCTGTGTGCCAACTGGACAGGCAGAGTACCAACTAAAAACTTCAGGGCTGTACATTCAGGGGATAGTTCCATACAAGTCAATAGAGATCCCACACGCCTATTAATAGCAGAAAGGGCCCCTACCAAATACTCGGTTTGGTTTGTTATATTTTTCAAGTGAAGCTTAAAAAAAGGATTCAGAAATGAATTAACCTTCCATTCTTCACCTACCCAGAAACCAGGTAAGTGTATTTTCATATTTTCAACTTTAGCTTTGGGAATCTCTTACTACAAAACTGCTTCTTCTCTAAACCACAAGTTGTGTCCCACCAAGTTTTTTTTTTTTGAAACTGGTGATAGTACCTCACCCTATCCCCACAGAAGTCTAAATGTATTTTTTGGCAATAATCATATCCTGTATCCTTGTAATTTAATCAGTCAATCACTCAGATCACCCACGCAACAATAATAAGCCATTGACCCTGTGGTTTCAGACTGGATCAATGCTATGCTTAAGTTTTGGACACCTGGAGGCCTTGTGTGCAAATAGGAAGAAACACTTTTAACTTACATTAGATTTGATTAATTCTTCCTCTGATGTGTTGATTACATTATCAGATTGCTTTCCCTAGAAACCTTTGTCCGACAGCCTGCAGGCAATGAGCAGCATATGCTTAAATTTCTTGCTGGAGATGGCATACTTTAGCCAGTTGCTGGGGTATGTAAGGGTTTTCAGGTACACTATATAGTTTGTTGTTCTCAGTCTGACTCATCTGCAGAAATCTTAGCTGAATGTGGCCTGACAAGTGGCAGCGTAGATACTGCTGCCTACTGTGCCTCCACTACTGATGCTGTTGGCCGGACACTTCAGAGGTTTCATACTGCTGTCTCTCTGGACATATAAATGTTCCAACCTCCAGCGCTCCCAGCTTTTCCGAAACTCCATCTGAACCTAACAAGCAAAGGAGGAAACAAAAGGAATGAATGTAGAACTAATCAGATCTTTAAACGAATCCATTAGAAAAGAACAAGGAAAAAAAAGAGATGACGCTACTGAGAGAAGCTGGCAATGCTTTGAACTTGCAATATTATTGCTTCAAATTATCCAATTATCTCATTAGTCCATTGTAGGGTATTCCATATTTAAAATAATGACAGCATTCACTTTTACTTGCAGAAATAAAGCTCTTTTATGCACCAGGAAATCTTATAATCATTAATTTATTCTAAATATTATTCAGCTGAGATACTGAATGTAGTTTATGCCCTACCAGTAGTAACAAATAAGTTGATTTTGCTTATCAGCCCTGAAATGACTGGCTTGCAGCTCAATACTGTTACCACAGGTGTTCTTGAGAGTTATGTTTTAACTTCTGGTTTGATTTAAACAGTATTATGTCTCGGATTATTTTTGATTCTTTGAATATTTACTGATCTTTTTATTCCATACAAAAATGAAGATTTATTCAGAATTGAAAAGCCAACAATTAAGCACATTAAAGAGTGTACTTTCCCCTCCTTTTTAAACAGCAATTACAATATCTCATTCCAGATACTGGCTTTTTTAAAAGCTACAAAATATGCTCATCCAGTCACAGATTCTGGGTTAACTGTATAACTTCTGTACTCATTTGGAAGTTTATCCAGGGTCTTGTAACTGCTAAATAAGAACAGAATTTAGATCTTCCTTTTCCACAGGCAAAGTTCTTGCCACTTGACTGAAGTAAGAACCTCCATTAGCTTCTAACACATAAGGCAAAGGACATAAAATTGAACCTTTTTTACTCTATAACAGGCAGGAGTGCAACTACAGTGATCAAATTCATTATAGTGTGCACATCAGCCTGGAAGAGACTAAATAGGTTGATGGCAGTTCCAGCACAGGCTTGTCATCATACTCAGGCTGCTGAAACCTTCATACTCTGAGGGAAGCTTCCTAGGGAACCAGCTGATGCATGTCTTTCTTCTCTGCTTGTTCATTGTGAAATACTGAATCTGGGAGGCAGTCCTAAAAAAGGACAAAACGTTACATAACCAATTGTCTTCCCTTGGTGGTCACATCTAGCTATGCTTGTCAGGTCTGGGCTACAGCCTTTTTACTAAATGTTCCCTGCTGGGAACCAGCTGCATCTCTGCATTTCTGACAATGGAATCTGTCCCTCTGGTATCACAGCCAAATGGGACAGAAGGAAAGAAGCTAAAATAGAAGCTTGTATTTTACTGTGATAACTGTGGGTTGTTGTGTCAAAAGCTACACAAAAACACCAGAAAAAGACTCTGTCTGGGATAGCTTGGCAGAGAAGAATGAGAGAGAACAGCCTGATAAAGACAGAAAAGGAAAGAGTGAAATGCAGTAACCATAATGTCTGCGGGAGAAGAATTGACCATATTACCACCCCAGTACTTGGTACTTTTTTGTGGGCATGAAAAACAGCTGGTTTAATAGGCAGCACTAGGAAAAAGCAGTTGTATACACATACAGGCAGATCCTGAAAGAAAGCATGAATGTACTTACTGACAGAGTAAGTCAATGAGCAATAGAAATGGGTATCTTAGAATCAGTCAAAGGGAGGAAATAAGTCTTCAACCTGGCTGGACATGATAGGCTGTATCCTAGAGCTATGATACAAATAGCCTGCATGACTGAGATGAAGTGAATGGGAAGACCTGAACAGAAGACTGTCAGAGATGATGTCTTAGGAATGGATCTGAATGACAGAATAATATTTTTTCTCTCCAGAGGTTAGGAAAAGGGTAAAATGCAGCTCAGCTGTCCATGTCAAATTGAGTTTTTGCCTAGATAGCTGTGAACATATGACCAAAGAAAGAGGTGAAGATTTGTTTTGTAAAGAGGCAGTTCTTGAGCACAGAAGTGGATCTACAGAACTTTCAGCAAAATAATTAGCCTAGTAACATCTATGTGTGGATAAGATTCCCCAGAAATAAGCTATATAGGGAAAAGGGAAACAAGAACAAAGCTCCCATGAGAAAGGGGAAGAAGAAAAAAAATTAAGTAATTTGAAAGAGAAAGGGAAGAGGTATGAGAACTTGGAAAAGATGGTCATGAAGGTTAAAGGTAGAGAAGACTTCTCACAGAAAGCAGCTGATAGAACTTAATGCAGCTAGTGGGAAAGGATGTTGAGAGTGTTGAGGCAATGAACATGGAATCTGATTGCAAAAAAGTTAAACTTTTCCACACTAAATGGAAGCACACTTCCATTGTGATAGGAAGGAGGCAAAAAGGAGAACCAAGACTATAGAGAATGAAACCTGAACCAGTTTTAATTGATTCTAGTGGCAAGAGGCAGCGTATCTTTGGTTTAGAATATTTCTTATAGAAAGCAATATTAACTGCAGAAAAACTGCTTAAATATTAATTCCAACTCATTTTGCAAAGAACATTGGTAATAACAGGCAATCTGATGAGACCCTGCTGTTGGCTTCAGAGCAACATCAGAGAAAATTCATAATCTTTCAGGTGAAACATGGCTGAAATATGTACATATTTTAATGGGTTTTTTTCTATAAGTAGGTACTAGAAAAGGGCATTAATATCACTTCTTGCTTCATTTGTACTCCTGATTTGGCATAAAGACTTGCAAAAAACTCATTCTGTATGGTTAAGGAAAAAGAAAAGGAGTCAGTAAGTCACAGACAAAAAAGAATATATACCATTCTGCAAACACAGACAATCTTTGGGTACATATAGTTTGTCAAAAGAAAACCAGTTTCTCATATAGTTTAGAAAAAATGCCTCATACAGTTTAGGAAAGAAATAGAAGAGACTTGACTTAATCAATCTCTTTACATGGATTTATTTTATGGATGCTGATGATTTGGCTTGACAAAATCCTTCTCCCTTCTTTTAACAAGAATTAGAAAAAGAAAAATAATTCATCCAAGGATTGTCTGTCAGGTTTCTGTGGAAATGAGAACACTGTGGTTAAATTTTGTGAATTACCTTGCAAAGCCAAGAGAACTATAGGAACGAGAGATTTGGAGGACCTCTTAGCAATGTAGGTAAGTTCCCTCAGTAAGGTCCCTTCTTACCCCTACCATTCTATGATTCTATGATTCCAGGTACCTTGACAGTAAGTTCCCTCAGATGAAACAAGCCTACCTGTTTCAGAGTTTGTAATAAAGTTTGGGCTATGATGCAACTTTGCCCTTGTATCATATGGAGGAAATTATTGAGCATTACTCATGAGAGGCCTGGCTGCAGCTGCACAAGGGATGTATGAGAAAAGGCAAAAGTGAAAAAAAAACCCCAAACATGATGCACCAGCAGACGGTGCTGCATTTCAGGATTAAAGTACACCTGTAAAGCTGTACAAGGGATTTGAAACAAATCTTTTCTAATTTATGCTTGAGCAAAGCATGCTGCTACCCAATTCTGACTTTCGTAAGCAGTTCAATTAACACATTCACTTAAACAAAATGTTACCCACAAGCTACAGAAGTGAACAGTCTCCTGCAGGGCTTAATTCAGGACACCTGCTGCTTTTCAGTTGACTCCAGCCTGGCCATAATGACATAAGTAGAATATTTTTCCATTGATGCCAATTCCTTGATTAGGCCTATTTCTCAATAGGTAATTTGAATTACTGTGTCATGTTTAAAAGTAGATTTAGCATAAGTGTAAAACACATTGATGTGCATTAAACTTAATATTCTGCTGCCACATTAGTAGTGTTTGCTCCCCTTGCAAGCCCGGCTGCTGAATGAATGAATAATAATAAAAGATAACAAGAGAGATTCCTGAAATACTGAAACAGAACAGCAGTCTTCCACTCAAGAGGGCTGAGATTCAGCAGAAGTCACAGAACATGATACTTGGAATCAACTAACTCAAAGCCTTGGACACATTTCTTCTGCACCTATGGGAGAGCTCACCATTTCATGAAATTCAGGCTGAATCAGAGAGCATTGATGTCTTCATGTAGCTAGGCCACAAGGAAAAAAAACAAAACCAAACTGTACAGAGTTAGCCAAGAGGACTCTCTAATCTCAACAGCCTTATGAACCGAGTTCTCGGAATAAAACAAGCTCTACTCCCATATTCACCAAAATTATGCATTATGCAAGAGATTAAGAGCAGCTATAGTTCTTAATAAAAGAAGAGCTTCAGCAGTGCAAACTACACAACTGTGAGCAAGACAACTTGCTAAATTTCACATCCACAAACAGTGGCCCTAAATTACACTGCCTGAATTCCTTCCAAAAACATTTGTTTGAGGAAGCATTTGTAGCTGTACAGAGGAGGTCTGTAAAAAAAAAAAAAAGTCCCGAACAAGGACAGTCTAGCAGTTCAAGACTATTTTCAATTTCCTTTTCCTATAGTGGATACTGATAAGGCAAATTGGAACAACTAGCATCTCTCTTACCTCATTATTGATGAAACAGTAGAGAATTGCAACCATCAGCCCCTGAAATCAACAAAACACAGAAAAGCAATGAGCAGAGCAGTTCTTTTCCTTTGCCAAATAAACTTGCAGAGGGGTAGAGGCTCCACATGAGCGTGTCCCACATAAGACTGAAAGATGGAGACAAATCTGTGGTCCCCGTCAGCTCTGCTGGCAGAGGAGAGGTTTAACCAAACTATGTCTCAAAGTACATGATCTTAGGAAAAAGGGAGTTACTCTTTTCTTCAGCCTCTTATTTTTTTCTAAAGGTTCCCTTATCCTTAATTTTCATTACCTCCTTTCAAGTTATAAACACTTCATATGTGGACAATTCACAGTGATCTTAAATACACCTCTGTGCTTGATATACAGGGAATGAGTGGGTGAGAAGGGAAACCAGAAGAATAATGATTCCTTTAGACAAGGAGATTCTTGTGAAATGGCCTTACCTAAGGCAATAGCTAAATAAAGATCACAGTAAACCTACATCCTCCACACATGCAATTACAGCTGTAGACAGCTACCTCTCACAGCACAGATTTTCCAAGGAGTATCAAAAATACTGGAGAAAACACAAAATTTTCTTTCAGCAATGCCATTATACAATTATACATTATACAATTACAGGAAATCACAGACAATTTTATTATTGCTTTGAGGTGTCCCACAGGAAGTGGATTCTTAATAGGTGGACAGGAATACCAGTTTATTGTAGTAAATTTAATACATTGAAAATAAGAGTATGCAACATTACCATCTAATTTGGCTGTTAAAAATTATTCCTCATACTTTCCCTTTTACTGTCATAATCCTGTAATATCCAGTGCTAAATTGAGACATACAAAGAACAGAGAACATGCAATGAATGAAAGAGAAAGCAGGTCCCCAAAGAGCAGTTAAAAAAATATCTTATATACATGGGCATAATGTGAGTGCTACCTGAAAAGAAGCAAAGGAGAGCTCAGTAAAAAGCTTCACAAAGCGTAGCATCCCTCTGGCATGCTCATCAGTAATAAAGGCAAAGATGACCTCATGGGTCCCCAGCAGTGGGATCAGAGTCAGTGTAGACTTGGCCAGCCTAAAATCACAAAGAAATAAAAAAAACCCAAACTTGTCATTGAGTATCACAGTATCACACAGTATCACAGGGTGTTAGGGGTTGGAAGGGACCTTGGAGATCTTCAAGTCCAACCCCCCTGCCAGAGCAAGATCATACAATTTAGCACAGGTCACAAAGGAACCCATCCAGGCAGGTTTGGAAAATCTCCAGAGAAGGAGATCTCCAGCAGAAGGAGAGTAGATCATTGCTGATCCCAACAATCGCTGGGAATCACTGTTTCTGCATTCTGCTTCTGACACATTGTCAACTTCGGTAAGTCACTGCACCACTTTGTGTCAGTGTCCTCCTGCAGAGACTGCAGAAGAAAAAAAAAATCCTGAAAATAACCTTAGAAGGTTTCAACATGTTATAACTGCCCCTGCCACTTCACTGCAGACCAGCCAAACTTTATATTCAGCTACTGGCTGTATTTCACCTAGAAAATCTTCTTCCAAACTTGGGTTACGTACTTTCTTATACCTGAGATCTCTTCTTGTGTATCATTCCCCCATCTGTAAGTGGGAAAGACAACCAAAACGTACCTTCTTGATGTCCTGAAAGAAATATACTATCAAGAATTAGAATCTTTAAAAAATAATCTTGGCAAAAGAAGTACTTGCTAGTCTGTGGTGTGTTAAATCTTCAAAACATTGTAACTAACTGTAACTGTGTAATGCTTTGTAAAAGTGGTTAAGCTGTCTTAAAGTGAGTGATGACTCCATGATTTAAATGGCAAGTTCAAAGACACAGCTAGCAATGAAAAAAAGACAAACCAAGATGAAACAAAACATTTTTCTCTCGACGGAGAGCAATGCTTAGGGATACAACCACAAGGAAACATTCGTAAGAGTGGTCCTCAACTCTCTTTTGATAGACATATATGCTAGCCCCTCAACAGGATAGATGAAAGATGCCTGAGCCTCACAGGGGAGTTTATAGGGCTATCCGGGGCCACAGAACCTACCAACAGCTCACAACAACCTGCCTTGAGACAATTCACTAGATACAAAATCACTCAACTAGCAGGGATGTCAGTACGTGGTATATCTTGTGTGCCCTAGGGCTGTTGACTGCTCTTCTAAATCACATAATCGTTTACATTGGAAGTGACTTCTAGAAGTCTCTGGTCCAACTCCAGTTCACAGGTTACTCAGGGCTGTGTCCAGCCAAGTTTTGAATAGCACCAAAGTCCTCCACAGTCCTTCTGGGCCTCTCTTCCAGTGTCAGACCACTCTCACTGTGAGAATTGTTTTGTTTTTTTTTTTTTTCCTGGTCACCTTTGATTTGCAATTGGAATTTCTTTTGTTATAACTTTGATCTCTACCACTTGTCCTTTCACTGTGCACCACTGAAATTACTCAAGCCCTATATTTAGTATAATCACCATTAGGTAGCTGAAGACTGCAATGAAATCCTTGCTTAATCTTCTGTTCTCCAGACCGACTAAACCCAGCTTTCAGCAACTCCTTCTATATGACCTGGTCCAGCCACTGAACTAGCTTGGTGCAAAACTGATGCAAGTCCCACGGGGTTGGAGGGACAGGACACATCTGTCTTGTACTGGGAAGCCTCAACCTAGACACCAGAAGCAGTCTCACAAGTGCTGAATGGAGGTGATCAATCATTTCCCTTGACCTTCTGGCCATGCTTTTGCTAGTGCAGCCCAGTATGCAGACTACACTGTCACAAGGGTACACTGTTGAATCATGTTCAACCTGTTGTCCTCTGGCATCCTTGGCTATTCTGTAAAGCTGCTTTCTCTGCAGTCAGTGTCCATCCTGTACTGCTGCATGGGGTTATTACATACCAAGTGCAAAGCTTCTGTCTTCTCATCCACTGACCTGCCGATGTCCTTAATACACAAGGATCAAGGGATAGCAAATCAAAACTATTGAAGTTAAACAGTTCACACATACAGATAAGCAGAAATACAGATCTCTAGTGGACCTAGGAAGGCAATTTCATTATGGGGTAAGGGGCTTTTTTAAGTGAGCAGCTTACCATCAAGTCTTGTGATGGAGGCTTTGCTCCACCACCACCTGCCTGAGATAGAGGTAGAAGCAAGAGGCTGACGCTGAATTGGCTGTGGAGACACTACCTGGGTTAAAAAAAAGGGAGCTGTGCAGGTGTACAACACTCCCCTAGCTTATTTAATGAATGCTAATTGTTCTAGATGGGATACCATCCCTTCTTTCCTCAGTCTTTAACAAAAAAACTGACTATATTTAGGGCATCTGGGCTCCTGAGTTGGTAGGCAGGGATAAGGAGCAGAATATCCCTCCTGAAATCCAGGAGGAAGTAGTTAGTGACCTGCTGTGCCACTTAGATCCTAACAAGTCTATGGTTCTGGATGGGAGTAATCCTAGGGTGCTTAGGGAGCTGGCACAAGAGCTGGCTAGGCCTCTCTCCATCATTTATCACCTGTCCTGGCTAACCAGGGAGGTCTCTGATGTCTGCAGGTTCACCAGTGTGATGCCCATCCACAAGAAGGGCTGTACGGAGGATCTGGAAAACTATAGGCCTGTCAGCCTGACCTTGGTGCCTGGCAAGGTTATGGAGCAGATCATCCTGAGTGCCATTGATTGGCATGTACAAGACAACCAGGGGATCAGGCCCAGCCAACATGGGTTTAGGAAAGGAAGGTCCTGCCTAACCAATTTGATCTCATTCTATGACTGGGTGACCTGTCTGGTAGACAAGAGGAAGGATGTGGTCTACCTAGACTTCAGCAAAGCCTCTGACATCAAAGTCTCCCACAGCATCCTCCTGAAAATGCTGGCTGCCCATGGCTTGGACAGGTGCACCCTTTGCTGGGTTAAAAGCTGGCTGGATGACCAGATGCAGGGAGTGGCTGTGAATGGTGCCACATCCAGGTAGTGCCCAGTGACCAGTGGTGTTCCCCCAGGGATTAGTACTGGGCCTAGTTCTATTCAACATCTTTATTGATGACCTGGATGAGGGGATCGAGTCTGCTGTTAGTAAATTTGCAGATGACACTAAGTTGGGGGGCAGTGTCAATCTTCTGGAGGGTCAGGAGATGCTGCAGAGGGACCTGGACAGGCTGAGTTGATGGGCTGAGGCCAATAATATGAGGTTTAA
>JANHGN010003578.1:101698-120920 GCA_024605025.1 Megaceryle maxima | reverse complement strand
TTAGTTTAAAACCATCACCCCTTGTCCTGTCACTATGCTCCCAGATAAGGAGTCCTTCCCCATCTTTCTGACAGGTCCCTTGAAGCACTGAAAGGCTGCAATAAGGTCTCCCTGGAGCCTTCTCCTCTCCAGGCTGAACACCCCCAACTCTCTCAGCCTGGCCTCCCAGCAGAATGTTTCCAGGCTCAGATCATTTTTATGGCCTCCTCCAAACCTGCTCCCACAGGCTTATGTTTTTCTAGTGCTGAAATCCTCCTGGAATTTGGAGGCCATAGGGCCTGTTTACCAAAGGACTGAATTCCCAGACATTTTAGGGATGCAGTGTTACTGTACTGGCTTTGGATGCTTCCTCATCTGTGACGTTTTGCAGAAATTCAGATACTGCAATGGAAAATGTAGAGCATGCCTAAGGTTAGAATGACTTAGAAATATTTAGATGCCAAGATGGGTGCAATGCATATTTCTGACCATGTCTGGCTCTCCATCCGTCTGGAAACACAGACTGTCTGTCCCTGTACCCACATGGACGTTCTCTCCAAGTCTAAAATAATTGGGGCATTTCAGCCCTGATTCAGCAACTTACCCTGTTCAGAAAAGCACTCGAGTAAATGTGTAAAGCTGAGCAAGGGTTTAAGTGCCTTGCTGAATCTTCTACCTCTTTTTAATGTCTCAGCAAAGGTATATTCAAAATGACTGTGGGTTGACCACCTCCAGGTTTAATAGGAGACATTTAAGCTATACAGCAGGGGAGTGATATATATCCTACAAACTTAAAGAGCCCCTTCAACAGAGCAATTGCTCTCTGAAAAGAAATGAAAACCTTTCCAAACAACAGCTTAATCAACAGTGCTTGCCAAGAAGTGAAAACTCCAGCTGAAGAAATTCACTTGCAGCTTGACAACACTGTAACATTGCGGGTACAAGCAGCTCTCTGACGTGCCCGACAATTGCTTTCCTACGCAGGGTGGAAAAGGCAGCTGCACACTTTCAAAAGCAGACCTGTCTGTTTATGCCCTGACTGCTACATCTGTCGTTGGAGTGGAAGAGAATAACAGAACACTTCCAAGAAAACCCAAAGTGAAGGTTTTTATTTGCTCGTGTAGTTCCTACGGCAACGCAAAATGCTAAGTTCTCCGACAAAAGAGGCTGGCTGTGTGGGGGTTCTGGAAGAAAGTCTTTGCTCTTTATTTCATCCACAGACTGAGTGCCCTGGGGTGCAGGAGAGGACCAAAGGCAGGCTGCTCTAAGGGGTATAATACTGGTGTGTTGGTGCGGCGTTGGGTCTGGGTGACTTGGTGGTGGGATGAGTGGGATGCTTGGTGTGTGGGTGCAAGGCAGCTCTGGGGGTGCTGGGCTTAGGGAATCCCACAGATGGGTGTGATCTGAGCTGTTTGCTGTGTCAGCAGCAGAGAAGTCAGGGAACACTCTGCTGGGGTAGGGGTCATCTGTGGTCAGTCTGTTGGTGTCTGTTCTGAGGGTGCTACAACAAGGTGCAAGGTGGAGCTGCTTTTTTGGCAGAAGGTGTTACCATTTTCCTTCAGGGTCAGCACTGGTGGCCTTCAGGCTTCCTTCCTTCTTTTTATAGAACCATAGACTGGTTTGGCTGGGAAGGGACCTTTCAAACTCATCCGGTCCAACCCCCCTGCAGGGAGCAGGGACATCTTCAGCTAGAGCAGGGTGCTCAGAGCCCTGGCCAACCTCCCCTGCAATGGTGCAGGGATGGGGCAACGACCACCTCTCTGGGCAACCTACTTTTTTTTATTTAAACAGATAAAATTCCCAGTGCTATACAGACTTCGAATAGGAACTGTTTAATCTGATTTTTTTCCAGCAAAGTTTTTTGTATTCTTTTTTTTTGGTGTTCTTTGTGCCAAAATCCAGCAAACATTCTGCAAATCCCTCAGAGGAAGAATGTTGCCCAATAACTGTAGTAAGCAGGAAGCTTGCTTATGAAGCAAGAGAAACTGTAGGTCAAAGTCAGCTTGTCTAGTGTCCAGGCTGAAAAGTCATGCAAAAGTATGAAAGATCACCTGCATGGGTTTGTAGCCATGTAAGAGCTCAGGGTACAGCCCAGACAGCTAGAGAACTTGTGTTGGCTGTAGTGGTGGAAGCAGCAGTTGTCTTTTATCTTAAAATAACAGAATGGTTTGGCTTGCTTGGGTAACCTGTTACTGTGTCTCACCACCCTCAGAGTGAAGAACTTCTGAATTTCTAATCTAAATCTCTCTTCCAGTTTGAAGCCATTACCCCTCATCCTATCCTTACAACCCTTGTAAAAAGTCCCTCCCCAGATTTCTTGTAGACCCCCTTCAGATACTGGAAGGCCACAATAAGGTCTTCTAAAATTAGATGGTTTAAAAATACTTGTTTGTTTGTTTGTGCCATAGCAGTGCTGGTACCAGTGTTCGAGCTCACTGGTCAGAGTTCAGCTCCTCAAAGGGGGGGTACTTATAGACCCAGGGGGTACTTATAGACCCAGACTGCAGTGGGGTGAAACATTCCAGTAGTGGAGACCATTGCTGGCACTGCTGCTCCTCATGGCATGGGAAGAAGCCTAGAGAAAAAAAGTGGATAGTTTCCTTTTTTTTTGACCAGATGTTTCCTGGACAGGGCAAGTGTCATTTGAAACATTTCATACTGCTTTAATAAGTCACTTGCTCATCAACAAAACAGCAACAACAGTAGAATGCTGGTTGTATCTGTTTATTTTAGGGTTAGGTTGTATATTAGGATGGTCTGTGGCAAAACTTTTTGTTGTTCAGCAGTGTCCCTCCCAACAAAGGAATACGGAGAAGAGCAGGCTCATCGTTTTCTACAGACTTAATGGATTTACATGATAGTAAATGTTTTCATGCTTACATTTGGAATTTCACAGACAGCTTTTATTCAAATTTGGAACCATTTGGCAAGGCTTGTGGTTAAGAAAAATCTTTTTTCTCCTGTAGCAGGCAATCCTTTTCTATTTAAAATATCTTCATAAAACCTTGTGAAGCAGCTTCAGATGGAGCTGAGATGATCATGACCAACTGTGTTTTGGGTTGTTTTCTCTGAAACAAGAAAAAGGTTGGGACAAAATAGCTTTGGGCTCCTGTCTGAGACGTAGGGTTTACATTGAGAAAGGATTTTGGTACTTGGGGGCTTTCCTGCACTCTCAGCTCCAGCCCGTTCTGTGAGCTGTAGATGTTTCTGGAAGGATATTCTCTGCTTATAATTAACTAGAGGAGAAGCTGTACTGCTGGAGGTAGTCTCATTAGAAGACAAAAACAGAAGGTAGCATAACCTAAACGGGTTGATTCTCTGCTCAGTCCCAAACCTCTGCTGAAGAATACCTGCATGTAATAGTCCACTGGTATAATTTTATGCAACGCAATTAAGACTTAATTAATTTAAACAGTTTCCTGCTATTGGCAATTTCTTGGGAAGTTTTGCCAGGAATGTTTAGAGGGAAAATTGGGAAGAATCCAGAACTATGTTTAAGATTATGAGGAAACCTGTGTGTTATTCTTAGGTCTGTCATTATCTACGATGATTTGGGGCATTAACCTACAATTTCTTATGTTCAAAGCCAGAAAATTGAGTACTGGACTGTTTCAGAGTCCTGGGAATTGGTCCATGTGAGTGACTCTGGCTGGCTAACTACAGGCCACAGGGGCTGCTAAATGGGAGGAAAAGTTTATTCTGCATCTACTTCCTAGACCAACAAACCCCATACTTTGGTCTGAACGTATCCTTACCCTTACCTAAATATCACATGTATCCACGAGCAACCAAAGTGAACAGAGCTCTAAATACCCGTGTCTGTGTGTATACACAAGTGTGTGTGCTTCTGCCTCCTTGAGACTTTAGGAGTACATCTGGGGACAGCTTTGCCCCTCCAGTGAAGGACAGCAGATAACTCAAGCCTTGTTGGTTGGCTTTGTAGTATAAGGAAAAGCATCAAGAGAGTATTGGATTTATTCTAAGTGTAACTTGACTTACAGATGAGTCTTCTCAGGCAATGAATAACATGAAAAGCACTCCTGCTTTCCAAGAGTTTCAAACTTAAAAGCAGTGACTGTTTTTCAAGGAGCAACCCTTCCTTAAACTTGGCACAACCTAACCCAAACAGCCTCTGTACTAAACTTTTGTGGGGACCTGTCCCCTCCTTGGAAAACAGATCTTGGTTGCTTGCTCAGTGAAAAGAAGCTTAAAGATAATGATGTGAAGCATCTGTGTTGGTGGCTTGATTCATAGAGTATCTTGGAGTTTTGCTGGATGAATTGGCTGCCCCCTCAGCATTTCAGTTAGAGTCACATTTAGGTGAAACTGAATTACTTGACTTTACTGCCTATTTGACATTTAAAGTGAATGGAGCACCTCTGCTGGGAGGACAGACTGAGAGAGTTGGGAGTGTTCAGCCTGGAGAAGGCTCTGAGGAGACCTTCTGGGGGCCTTTCAGGACTGACAGGGGCCTGTCAAAAAGAAGGGGACAGACTTTTTATTAGGGCCTGTTGTGACAGGACAAGGGGTGATGGTTTTAAATGAAGAGGGAGAGTCAGACTGAAGAGAAGGAAGACATTTTTGCTGTTGAGGGTGGTGAGAGCCTGGCCCAGGCTGCCCAGAGAGGTGGTGACTGCCCCATCCCTGGCACCATTGCAGGGGAGGTTGGCCAGGGGTCTGAGCACCCTGCTCTGGTTGCAGATGTCCCTGTTCCCTCCAGGGGGGTTGGACCAGATGAGCTTGAAAGGTCCTTCCCACCCAAATCATTCTATGACTCTATGATAGATTTATGATGGCTATTGAATGCAGGTAGGGAAGGTTTGCTCTGTTAGATGTTGCTTATGAGGCCCTTGAGATAAATGGGTCTGGCTGGGTGTGGATGTCCCCATGACACTGCTGGGTGACCCATGGGCTGAGCTCTGGCCATCATCAGGGCAGTGCCTTGGTCTGCTCTCACAGCTGAAGACTCCTAGCCAGAGAAAAGATTTTGTGGTTTCAGATCGCCCATGAGATGCATTTGGGTGCCTCTGGTTACAGCTTTGGTCTCTCCATGCTCTGTTCATCACGGTGCCATTAACTTGCTTTGTGACCTTGCAGAAGGTGCCAACGCATGTTCCAGCCAGCTTCAGAGTCCTAACTGCCCAGTGGGGTTCACAGGCTGGCCAGCTGGGGAGTTGCTGGGGTAGTGCCTTCTCCTGAGTTCCTCTACCATAGGTCTGACCTTCCTTATCTTGAGTGTCACCTGTTTCCAGCAGAAATTGCCAAGACCATGTTTACATTCACAATTAAAGTTCACGGCTGTTTAAAAATAAAAGAAAGGGGAGGAGAGGTTACAAAAAAAGAAAAATATTTTAAAAGTAAGTAGAGTCCCTTGGCCAGCCTGTAATTTTTAACAGTGCAAGAGCTTTCGGAGCGCCAGGCAGGCACAGTCATGAATAAAGCAGCTGAGTGAGTCCACACTAGCTGGGGAGAGAATTAATTTTTTATCAAGAAATCCTGTTAGCATATTTATGTATTGATTTATTGGTGCTATAAAACTCCAGATCCAAGGCATAAAATATCAGCTGTTTTGCTTTTTCAGTCTCCCCAGCTCTGCAAGGCTGGAGAAGGGGAGTAACAAAGGGAGGGATTTGCTTCTGGTTAAAGTTGGCTGAATGAATGTTATTTCTGCATGTGAAGACTACAGCTCGTGCATGGCTACTGGCATTGTGGAAAACCTAAAATGCTGCTGGCCTCTAGGATTTTACTGAGAGTCTTCTGGTATTTGTGGGGATTTTATGCATTTGGATGCTTTTTTCTGAGAGTCTGGCTTGTGGATTTATGTGCCTGGGAGAATTATGGCTCCATCCTCTCTTACTTGGGCCCTTTTAATGCCTGTCATTGGAAAGAAAACCTATAAAATTTGAATCCTAAAGGTTCAAAAGCCACTGGGCTAATTATTTAGATGGATGTATTTATTTTTCCATTTGTGTTTCCCTTTGTATTTATTTATCTTTTTATATCTCTTTCTTTTTCCTTTTATGTGTATTTATTATTCCTTTTTCTATACAGTGATCTCCTCTGAGGCTTCCACCTGGCTTTCCTGCCCCATAGAAACTGTTGGGAACTTTGCCCTATTGCTTGATATTGTGAAGATTATCTTCTGAGCTTCCTTTCCCTCTCTGTTTTTACTGCTCACTATGGGAAAGGGATTTCTTGTCCTGGAACAGAGAGTGCACATTGTTCTGGTTTGTGGTGGGGGTAGATGTGCTTCTCTTTATGTTCAGGGTCCCTGCATGTTCACTGGGGAAGCATAAGGCACGTGTATCACATTGTTCCTTGAGCATTGTGTGTTGGATGTCCAAACATGCTCTGGCTGCACTTCTGGGACCTCACAAAAATAGGTTCCTACCACAAAGACCCAGGAGGCACAATTATAACATGGTCTAGGAGGACATGAAGAGATCCTCTGATCTCCAGTTGTTCGCTGGACCTTATATGGACCTTAGGGCTTCCTGAGCTCCTGTCCATCCCATGGCTATACATGGAAAACTCCAGCTCAGGGGTTCTCCTCGAGGTGAGAAGAACTGCTCATAAGCAGCTAAACCCACAGGCAGCAGTGTTCAAGCCTGACTCCAAAGTTCTCTGCTGCTTGCTGGGCTGCGACTCTTCCATTTGAATTCACCCCCACAATGTACAAGGGCACCTGCTTGGAATGACCTGAACCCACTGCTTCCAGACGGAGGGATGCTCGAGGGGAGATTTTGAACTCCAGTCCAACCCTGTCTAGCTGAACATAGCACTTGTGGAAGTGTGTTCTGGGCTGACCACTAATTTCCTTAACCAACCTATTTCAGTTTTCTCCTTCCCACAGATGAACACCCCAGGTGGGTGCTCTCTCACCTCCCTCCTGTGGGTGGTACAGCCCCTGAGCATCAGTAGGAAATTCACCTCCTTGCCAGCTTGATTTTGCTCAGAAGGGTCAATCGGCCGCAGTCCCCCATCCCCAGCTGTTCTGCCCCTGCAGAGCTCAACACCAGATGCTCTCTGCAAAGGGATTGTAACATCTGAAAGTCAGTAACCAAAGTTATTGGACTGACTTTGTGCCAAGAACTGAGGGGCTGGGGGGGGAATAAAATATGGGTGGTTTTATTTTGGGTTGGTTGGGGTTTTTTTTCAGATTCTGGTATTTTGTGTAAGCCAGCAGATTGCATCAAGGCTTGAAAGATGGGACCAATTTCACCTGGATGTCACCCAATTTCACTTTCTGTAAAGCTGGGGATAGAGAGAGCTCCTCAGGGCAGGACCTGGTGGGGTTTCTGAATGAAAAAGGCCATTTAAGACTTAAAAGATGAAAGCCTTGTAAAAAAAAATTATTTGCCACCCTGATCCCCCTTCTGTTGGTTTTTTTTTTTTTTTTCGGGGGGGGGCAGGAAAAAGGGAGAAAAATTAGTATGTTTGAAAAGCAATACATTTTAATAACTTTTTGGTAACTGTTTACATGGAATAGAAAAAAAATATTTCACAGCTCCAGTGAATGAGCTCTCCAGGTATGACTTTCTCAGGGAGGTGAGGAAAATGCTGTACTCCTCCTCAGCTTTTCCAGGTTATTGATGGGAGACTGAGGCCCCTTCATTATTTCCTAGACCCCTGGACTTATTTCTGAAGGCTGTAATATTTTAAGGAGTTTATGCAAATCTTTCCAGTCCACTTTGATGGTCACCTTTGTTGAAAGTGAAACATGAAAGACAATAAAACCAATGTCCTGATAGACTTTAGGCTTGATATTATCTTTTTAAGAGGGAAGCCAAGTGTCTCATGCTCTGACAAATAGACTGGCCTACACTCCACCAGGTTGGGTTTAGGGGCAGAGGTATTTTCTCCAGGGCTTTCAGCAGAATGGGGTCCGGACCTTTCACCAGGGATTTGGTTACAAATACAATGCAAATAATAATGAGTATTTCTTCATTAGAATAGGTGAAATTTATCCTTGACCATAGCTATGCATTCAGGGACTTCAGATTTGAGTTGGATTTCAACCTGAACCTACTCAGTTCATATGAAGCTTGTAGATCTTGTTCTCCATCCGTGAAAGGATCATGGAATGACAGAATTTCCTAGATTGGAAAAGACCTTTAAGATCATTGAATACAATCATTAACCAAACACTGGGAAGCCCTTGACTAAACCATATCCCTCTGCACTATGTCTACGTGACTTTTAAGTACCTCCAGGGATAGGAACTCAACAGCTTCCCTGGGCAAGCCATTCCAGTGCCTGAGAACCACTTTGGTAAAGAAATTATTCCTCATATCAAACCCGAACTTCCCTTGGTGCAACTGAAGGCCATTTCCTCTTGTCCTGTTGCTTGTTACTTGGGAGAAGAGGCCAACCCTCACCTCTCTACAACCTCCTTTCAGGTAGATGTAGAAAGGAAGAAGGTCTCTCCTCAGCCTCCTTTTCTCTAGGTTGAACAACCCCAGCTCTCTCAGCCATTCCTCATAAGACACGTGCTCCAGGATGTTGCACTTTCCAGAAGTGAAGATGGACACTTGGGGATATTATGGTGTAATACAGACTGAGTAACATCCCGGAGAAGTGATGTGATTAAATGTCATGAGTCTGTGACTATTCTGTGAACAGAGTAAGTTGTCACTGGTTCCACAGATTGAACCCAGAAAAGCTTTTCTCAGCAAATTTGGGGTTTCTGCTCTTAGACCTTCTAGTGTGAGGTCTGTCTCTGATGAAGAGCTCAGCAGGAGTTACTCAGTGCCTAGAGAAAATGTGCTGGGTAAGGCAAGGCTCCATGTGCTCATTCTATATGCTTTTAACATTGTTGGGTTTGTTCTTAGTAATTTCTGTGCTCACCTAATCCTAAGAACGGGGATAGAAATAAATCAGCCATAAATAGTGTCACTAATTAACAGAAGTAGCAAAGAGTGAATTGTGAAAAATCTGATGAAAGGTGAATAGAGTTCATCTCTTGAAGAGAGCTGAGAGTTTTCTTCAATGCAAAAGCACTTGTCTACGGGAAGTTTACACCTTAATTGCCCCAAATAAGTCAGACTCTGCCACTGATTAGATTAAGGTGAGTAAACTCTAGGTGTCCTCTACATTTTGATTAAAAACTGTGAAGAGCTGATGGTCTGGGGTGTTTTAGCTTTGGCTGTATCTGTCAAATTAGATCCTTTCTTCATTGAGCCCCACTTTGGAAACTTTTCCAAAGGATTGTGTGTTAGTCCATTAATTGCTTGGTTTTCACACTGATGGACAGTGTGCTGAGGAAAGTGGTGGCAGAATTTCTTTCTTGGAGATCTGGGGCAATGACCTTGGGTTTGTTACTCCTGTTGAAGCAAAGTTGTGTAAGCAGCAGAATGTCTTCTCATTCAAAGGCAAGGAGAGTTGTTTTGTTGCTCTGCTGGTAAAAAAGTGAAGTAACTCTAAGTCTAAATGGGTTCTAACAGCTTGAGAGCCCAAAGCAGTGTCTTTGCCCAGCCAGGGAGCCAACCCTAGGCTGGGCATCTGCCAGCAGGACCAGTTTAGGTGTTGTTCTGGGATTTGTTACTCACGTTGATGTCGGTACTTGGTAGGATGGTCCGTGACTTTCTACTTCTGTAGATGCTGCTCTTAAGGTCTTATTTAAAGCTCCAAAGTCAACAGAATAACACCTATAAAGGTCTGTTGGCTGCCTTTAGGCTCTGGTGAAAACTGTTGTCCAGATTCTCTCCAAGAGGTGCCAGCCACCTATTGTGGTAGCAGAAGGGAATTTGACCCTGAGCCACGACACTTGGTGTGTTTTTCCTTGGCTCCAGCTGTGAGCAGGAGTGAGTTTGCATCGTGATGACTACACCCATGAAGGTACAGGTGCAGCAGGGAGTCTGCCATGGAGGGTTAGTCTCCTTGCATGGGCAGTGCCTGGCAGCTGGCCTGCCCTTAAATCCTACCCTGTGCAGGGGCTTCTTGAGTGCAAGCCAAAGTCTTCAGGAGATCTGTATAATTTTTATTAATTATAGGCTTACCATAAGGTCAGTGTGTTCATGTGTGGGGCTGTGGTGATAGAGTTGACCTGGTGTAGCCTTGTAGGTGGCCATCCCTGAGGGCTCTCTTCCTCCTAGTGCAGGATTAAAGGGACTGCATCTGGACACGACAATGATTTTTGGGAGAAGGGCAAAGAGAGTGAAGGTGCTTTGATCAGAAACCTGGAAATCAGGAGCTGAAGTGTGAGGTGGTGTTTTTTGCTTAGGTTCATTGCAGCACAACAGTCCCTAGTCAAAGTGTCCAGTCCCTGGCGCGTGCCACACAGCGTTTTCCTACCGCAAAGGTCTTTGTTCTTCTGCTGCTTTTATCTTGCCCAAGAGGATTTAATCAGGTCCAGCAGTGTTTAATAGCTTATTTGAATAAGTTATTTAAACACGTGCTGTCACTGCCTGGCTCGCTTGGTCCTTGTCAGGCGCTGAATGGGGCTGTGGGCAGCACGGGGCGGTGGCAGGTCTCCTGTTTGCACTAGCCAAGGAGAAGCTGTCAGCTTTGGTTTGCAGACCCGTGAGGTCTGAGATTGGCCCTTGGAGCACGGCCTTAGTGTGCCACTTCTGGCTGCTGTTTGGTGGCACACATGCCTAGGTACGTGGGAATCCCCTGGTGCTCTCACCACGTGAAATAGAGGTTTAGATTGTGTTGCAGGAGCTGGAGGAGAGGGGGAGGTTGTGGGCAGCTGTGCTGTCTGCTTAGAGAAAAGAGGGAGGAAGGATTTGGGGAATTATTCTGTGTTTGACTTGCTCTAATTTGCAGTCTGTAAATCTCCTCAAAGTGAAGATTTGCTGCCCGTTGCGCAGAGGCAGTCGCTTTGCCTGCTCACGAGGCTGTGTGTAAACCAAATTTCACTTAATTGCGTGTTTGTTATCTTGGGATTCCAGACCCAGGATCTCATCACTGATGAGAACCATGATCAAGCAACCCTGGTAGAAGCTGCACAGGCTTCCCTTCTTCGGGGGCTGCTGGGTCTTTTTCTGCAGGGGCTGTCATAGTTTTCCCAGTAACTCCTCGCTGCTGATGGAAGCCTCACTGGCAAGGAAGTGCTGTGGAGTGTTTACATGCTCCTTCCCCTACCAAACCAGCTCCTGCTCCCTTTGATCAGCCCCGTTTGAAGTCAGCAGCGTGTGGGATTTGGCCAGGAGGCTGGCGGGCTGGGAGACTCCCCCAGCGATGCCCCAGCCGCGGGGAATGCTGAGCTGAAAGTAGTCAGGGTCCCTGGAGAGCCGGCGTCGTGCTGCCAGGACAGGGATGGGCTGGGAGAGGGATGTTAGAGCAGGCAGAGCTTGGCTGACCATTCCACAGTGATGGGATGAGGCTGGCTGGAGCAGAGATGCTGCTGGTCTTGCAGCAGCAAGAGGCTCCAGCAAGATGAGAAACTCATCGCAGGGCAGCCAGGCACAAGGGTTCTGTCTCCCCATGCACTCTGGCAACGTAGGCCTTGGCCAGCGCTGCAAAAGGGAAGATGGAAGGTGATATAAAAGCTTTCCTGGTCTCTGCAGCATGTTGCAAGCAGCAGTAGGCTGCTTTCAAGGCAGTTGTTTCCAAATGTAACTTTAAATGAATGACAAGCTAATTGCAGTTGCCATCTCGTTGCCATAATGAATCCAAAGAGCCCTCTGGGACTGAGAGATGGACATGAGTGTCCCTCCTGGCCACCTTCTGCCACTGGTCAAGCCACAAAAGGCTTGGTTGTGGGAAGCACCTTGTGCTTAGCCAGAGTACACTCTGCTCTCTTTGGCTACATTGGGAGCTCAGGGTGTTAATCTCCTTGTGTGACAGGAGCCTTTTAGCTTCTGCATTTGCTTTAGAGTCCAGTATCCATCCACCCCTCTGGATCCTTGGAGGGAGGTGGCTGTGCTGTCACTGCCTGGGGGTGAGGGCAACGTGCTCGGTGCTGCATGAAAAGGAGGAGAGAGCCCCTCGGTGCTTAAAGCCAACTGTGCAGAGAGTCACCATTCAAAGGCTGTCCTTTGGCATCTAGCTGTGACCCTGGCTCTCTGGCTGAGCTGCATCATCAGGCTCTAGGGTAGAAGATGAAGAAGAGTTACATGGAAGAGGCTAGGAAGATGCTGTTGGGGATTAATGTTGGACAAAAATGGTGAAGGGCAAAAGAAGCACCAGCCGTGACTAGGCACGGTGGGTGCATCTCAACACAAGTGCCAGGTCAGGGGGTGGTGGAAGCAGCTTGGAGCTGAGCAGAGGTTAGGAAGAGAGAGTTGTGGCAGCAGGGCTTGTTGGGAAGAGCAGTCTGGGGGCTGGGCAGTTCATATGGGCTTTAGATACCTAAGGTATAAATGTCTAGGTCTCCTGAAAGCATCCTTTAGATTTCCTGTGCTTCAGTTTTCCACTGTGCAACACCCTGCCCATGGGAGTCTTATGCTGTCAAGTTTAAGGGACGTGAGCTCTTTGATGCTGGTGCCCAGGGCACTGCTGGAGCAAGGCTTCAGCTCAATGTGGACACTGTCCGAGAGGTGCTTATGAAGAGCCCTGTGGCCATTACTAACCAGTGGGTTCCTTGGCTCCTGAGCAGTGAGGGAGGGAGCCCTCCCATAAGCCTCTACTGTATTTGGATGCAATTCTGGCACATGATGACAAGTATTTAATGTCTCTCTCTTCCCTGTTGGGTTAGATGTGTGGTTAGAATCAAGTAGCACTGACAGTCAGTCAGGAGTTATACCAGAGAAATATTTTAGCCGGGTCATAATAATGGATTTGACCTCTTGGCTCATCTCACTTAATGAGCAAGTGTGGAGCTGAGCCCCAGCCCCAGTGGCTCTGTGGGTAGAGGGCTACCTCTTGTGCTCATGGCAGCCAGAGGTGCCTGCAGGGCTCTGAGCTCTTTCCCTGGAGGAGAAGAGTTTGGTTTTCCTGGCAGCAAATGAGTTTAATTCATTGAAGCGATACCTCACCATGGCAGAGAGGGTGCTGTAAGCTGTGATTGGGTTCAAGCATGCTTGGGAGCACTGGGAAAGATGCTGCGTGTCAGTGAAGGCTCTGCTTTCTCAGGAGAGCTTTGCTGTCCACCTTTTTGCCTGGCTTTTTGTCCTCTAGTTTGTCCTGCATCCCTGTGTGCAAGGCAGAGCAAACAGAGCAAGTCCCTGCCCTGCCCTGAGCATAAGGTAGTCTAGCAAATGCTCAGAGGAGGCTGGTTAATTAGTCATATTTCAGCACATTTCATTTTTAAGGGCTTTGATGGTGGCATGGAATTGTGGATCTGTCGCCAAGTTTGGGCTTCAAATGAATAAATAAATGATAAACGATCATTTGGCAGCGATGAACCTGCTGCACTCTCTTTGCATGTTTATGTGGTTTCCCTTCTCCCATCTGTTCCCTTCCTCCAGCTCTTCCTCGTGTGCTGGCTCCGCAGCCCCCCTCGCCTGGCTCGTGGGCTGGCCGTCCCCAGCCTCGCCGAATGGGATGCGCTCGCTCCAACTGGAGATGTGAGAGCTCCCACTTCGAGTGACAAAATGAGGCTTGGAAAACGGCCTCTAAACAGGAAAACATGGGCTTTGCTCTGGTGATCCCACGAGAGCAGGCTGGGGCTGTCCCAGGCACTTTCCCCGTGCGCTGGAGAAGAATGGAGTTGGAGAGTCCTTGTTTCCTCCCGCCCTGTCTGTAGAGAGATCAGGGAAAGGGAACAGCTAAAAGCAGGGGGAGAGGAATGGAAAGGCAAGATGGTGAACAAGAAAGTGGCTTTGCTGGGGTGGGATGATGGGTATTGCAAAAGGTGTTAAAAAGCTGTAATGAGAGTTCAGGCTGCACAGAGTTTCCCCTGTCTTTCTGCTCTGTTTTTCCCAGCTTTTTTTCTCTTCAGATTCATTTGTCTGTCACATGCTGGTTTTGTCTTTAGCAGGGGTGGTTTGTGGTGAAGTTAGTTAGTCTTGGTTCCTCTCCAGTGAGTCACTGATCAACTGACATAGATATTTCTGAAGATGTTTGCTATTTGGAGAAACGTTTGTCACATGTTTGATCCTGAGCGTGTTCCTCGAGGACAAATTTGTGCAGATATTCACTGTATTAAAAATATCTTGAAGGTATTTAGTTGGATTGGGGCAACTATAGATGGGGTAGATGCCCCATCCCTGGCACCATTGCAGGTGAGGTTGGATGGGGCTCTGAGCACCCTGCTCTAGTTGCAGATGTCCCTGCTCCCTGCAGTGGGGTTGGATGAGATGAACTTGAAAGGTCCCTTCCCACCTAAAGCACTGTGATTCTAGAAATGTTACTACCTGTAAGAAATGCGATGACATCGGTCACCCACATCACATGTTGGTTTTGCTTTTTTATTGGGTGACTTCTAATTAGACAGAGGCATTTTGAGGTGGCACCAAGTGCATATGTGGCTGGAAAAAGCCACACACTTAAAACACTTGTTTCTGTGAATCCTTCTACAAGCAAAATTACACCTGCAAATACAACTGGGAATAGTGGCCAAAAAGCACCACAAATAATCAGCAAAAGGCACCAATATCTGGTAGAGTTAATGTGTTATTTTTTAACAAGTTGGCATTTGACAGTGCTTCTCTGCAGTCTCTGCCAGCCTCTGCTCTTGGGCAGGTAGGTGAGATCCGTGTTCCTGTAGTTCCTTACCCTCTGCAGGGGGAGGAGTATGATGTCTTTGGGTCTTTTCTTTTCAATTCCCTTTCCCTTTCTCCCTTACACGTGACATCAGATTCTGAGATTGCTGCATTCTTCCCTCACAAGAGAAGAATTTGCATTTTTCTCAGCATTTGGCTTCAGTAAATGGCCATGTGGCATTTTACTTCTCAGCAGTTCCTTGAAGAGCTCCCTTGTGGCTGATGAATGCAGAAACTTTGTCACAAACTAAACCACCCTTCCCTCCCCTTCATCAAGACTGCTGCTTACTCAGGGAGCCTCCGATGGGTTTTGATGACAGAAGCCCAAAGTGCTGACTAAGCAGATGAGGAATTGCAATCACTTTGAAGATGCCTTGTTTTCTTGCAGACTTCTTGTCTTCTCCTGCTCAGGGTGGATGAACAGATTCTGGGCAGGGTGCCACGCTCTGCCTTAATTGCAGCCTGGATTAACGGAAGGTGGCTGCGGTTCCCTCCTGTTGCTGTGTGTCTCAGTTCAGATGTAAATATGACACTGATGCTCAGCACATGAGAAGTCCCAGCTGAGATGGGCTGGGAGGAGGCTGGTGTAGAAAGCCTGCATAGAGGTAGGTCACCAAAGAGCGTATTTTGACCCTGCAGCAAGGTCAGCCTGGAGCTGTGGCATCAGGTGAATCTTCTCACTAGAGCTGATGACAAGTCATGGTGTGGATGGTGGGATGATCAGCTTGGTTGGTCGGTTCTTTTGCTGGCATTTCAATATAGTGTAACTAATCAGTACACCAGTGGTGGACAGCCCCGTGGAAATTGGAGAAGAACATCCTCTGCCCTGTGGTTTCTGTCTAGTATTTTGGTTTTGAGGTAAATTAATATCTTTCTTTTTCCCTTTTAATTTGTTTCCAGACAAATGATGCTGCAGGAAATACCTGGAACTGGCTTTACTTCATCCCTCTCATCATCATTGGCTCTTTCTTCATGCTCAACTTGGTGCTGGGCGTCTTATCAGGGTAAGACACTAATGACTTGTCTCCACCTGGATACGAAAAGGGAAGATGTGTTGGTTTTAGAACTGTGGGAGGGTGTAGCTGATGGAGTGATACATCATGCTGTACATTGGCCCCCTTCACACACTGCCTACGCCGTTCTTTCCTTGCAGTGGGGTATTTCTATACGACCATAGAGTCATAGGATAGGGGAAAGGCTGGTGAAAAATCATTAGTTGAGAGGATTAATTGGGTTAAGTGAGTCCCTGTAATTATACTAACTTGGGCCTGCACGGCCAACACTTCTGCATCATCTTAAACCCATCAGGAAACCACTGATTCCAGTAGAAATACTTCAGTGCTGGAGGTGGACATCAAAGTGTTCAGAAGGCATTTGGTGTAACTGAGCAGCATGGAGAAAGGGGCAGCTCAAACTCAAGGCAATTAAAACATCTTGGGGCTTTGGGGTTTTTTTGTTTGTTTGTTTATTTGGTTTTTGGGTTTCTTTGGAGGTGTTTGATTTGTTTATTTGTTTTAATCTCAAGCTGTTTAAGCCAATGTCTGGGTTTTGAGGACACGATGGTCTCTTAATGTTCAAACCTCAGGGGTCAGCCAAGGATTTGATGCTTGTTGCATATGAGTTTTGCATTTAGGCCATTGTAGAGATCAAGCTGCCAAATTTGAAGCCTACCTGGAACGTCCCCAGTGTCTGGAAACTTGATCTGGTATCAACAACCTGACTCATCTGAATGATTTGAAAGCTTTTAGGCTTTGGCACTTCATTTTGAACACAGTTTCTTCTCAGCCTCTCCAGTTGATCTAAATGATATAGGTCTATAAGATATAGATTGTTTTCCAGCTCTTGGCAGCATAGGAAGACAGAAAAGAGTTAATACTGCTGAGTAGTAAAAGCCCTTCAGTGCTGCACCTTTGCTCTTTAAGATACTAGAGAAGGAAAAATGTTTTTCAAAGAACATATTTATGCTTAATTTTACTATTTTATTAAGGATTCTAAATAAAAAGCAGGAGCAGGGAGGCAGCAGTGCAGTTTGGTTTCAGGACTGGGAGAGGGGCTGCTACAAGAGCTGGTCATGGAGGAGGCAATGTCATGTGCTTTGCTGTTCCTTCAGTCCAGGAATAATGGTCATGATCCTTAACGGATCAAAGCCACTCATTGGGCATCCTGTTCTATCAGAAGCTGGCCTATGATTTAAAGCAAGCACCAGAGCCAGGGCTGAGTGTGGTTCATTAGGCAGTTCATCTTCCTTGTTCCACAGCGGGGTCAGCCCACACTGGCTGAAAAGATACTTGTGATTTTAAACAAAACTCCAAAGCCTGCAGGCTTCTGTTCCTTTGTGCTGGTTTCAAACGTGTTTGGTGACCAAAAGATGGAGACCTTTGTCTGGCTCTCCTGAAAACCTCTCATCGCTTGAGGCAAAATATGAATATTATATAAATGTGTAGCTTCTGTTAAAAATGCATCTCTGTGCATCAGATTTCTTTTTGGTAGTGGTAAGGATGATAATATCTTCACAGAAGGAAGATTTTAAATTCCATTTTGCACTGTCCTTGGCTACAATAATCTCTGGGGAGAGGCTGAAGAGAATAAACATCATATCACAGGTGTTGACCCCCTGCTCAGTAGGCTGCTGGTGGGCTTCCAGTTATCGAGCAGTGAAGGAAACTGGGTATATCTGAATGGACTGGTGATGAGAAGGCACCAAAAAGATGTAAAGATCCTCTGAAGTCAGAAGCCTGTTGTGACTACGTTCTCTAGTGGAAAGCCCCATGCAGCACTGTAAGGGAAAAAAAAAAAAGCCATTTCTGATGGAGATTATTCTTTGCATGGGTTTCTGCACAGAGGAAGGGTCACTGGCAAATTGTGTTGACTTCCATGGGGTGCAGTTTCACTCAAGGACATTACACCATCCACATCCCAGTGACAGTGTCAGCTGATGGTTCTCAGCAATATCCCATGTTCCTGTTTCAGTAAAACAAAGTTGACTTAGGGGTAGGGATTCTACAAATAGCCCAGGAGCAGGGTTGATCACTCCCTTGCTTCTTATTTTCATGATCTGAGCACCTCGTAGCCTTCCCTATTCTCCCTGCTGTAACCTGGGGGTGCTGCAGTGCTCTGCTCTCCTTCTCCACACGTTATGGAGATGGATCAATGGGGTAGAAAGGGGGGTTGTACTGACCCCAGGAAACAAGGGCAAAGCTAAGGTTAGGTCACTGGTTTCCTAGGCTTGTGTGGTATCTTCATTGCTTTCCTCTCACGAAACTGCTGTCGGTCAAATTGTATTTTATTTTCCAATACTTTGCCATATCATCATAAGCATTAAGGGGTTAAGCTTTGGCTGTGCCATTGCTTGTGCCATCTTGGAAAGCCACAGAAGAAACTTTTACCTGCATATGTTTCATTGCTGTTAGTTTTGAGCTACTTCCTCTCATGTATTTATGTTTCTTCGTGGGCCATAAGGAAGCTACAAATCCCTGCAGTAGGTATGCAGAAAATATCATGGATTATGGCTATATAAATAATCTGAAATGACAACAAGATATTGAGCTTCCTACTGACGCTGGATTAGACAGAGTTTTACCATAACTCTTAGTGGAATTTTCTGCCTTCCTGTAGCTGTTTGTGAAACCATGTCAAACTGGGTGGCTACCAGGCTTAGCTCCTGGGCTTATCTGTTTGAGCAGCGTGGATAGACTGGCCCAGTTAGGATCCCGTGTCTCATCTGCTGGCAAAATGTGGAAGCGTTTACATTGCAAATGACACAGAAGAGATGAAACCTGTTCTAAAATAAAGAGCAAACAGCTTTTCCCCTCTGCTGATTCTTCTGGAATTATAATAAACGTAAAGGCAGGGAAGTGACAGGGAGATGTGGAAATCTGTAAGTGCTGGTAAAATCTTGGTATAAAAATAACCCATCATCTCAGGCCACAGCTGATATGACAAAAAGCTCTTGAGTACCTGGCTAAAGATGTGATTAAAAGCATAATTCAGCTTAAATGAGACTCTGCCTGTTGTCCAATGTGTTCTTCTGATGTGTGCTGATCAAAGCGCTGCCAGTACTCAGTAATTGGTTAATATTTAAATATCCTCCCCCAAAAGTTAGCTCGACATTCTGTTCCTTTCCCCTCCCTGGGGGGGTCAGGCTGCCAGCAGAGCTCAGCTCTGCTTGTGCCACCGAGGATTCAGATTTCCCCAGTGGTCCTAGGACATGGGGTGTGGAGTTATTGCAAACAGCTTCTTTCTGATGGTGCAATAGGGATGTCGGGATCTCCTGTGTCTTTACCAGCGACACATGCTGCAGTGGATGCTGTGCCAGACCTGCTCACCACAGTGTGAAAGGTGGGTCTGTGACTGGGGAAATTTGTAGGAGTTGCCCCTCGCCAGGTTGCACATGATAAGCAAAGACAGCCTGTGTCTCCAGCTGTTAATAAAGGAGAATTTAGGGTGTTCCTGAAGTACTGCAGTGGTCACAGGTACACAAGTGAACTGCAGTTAAAACAGCTCCTAAAATCCAGAACTGCCTTTGCTTGTTTACAGAAGATTTGAGAACTAAGAGGATGATGAAGGGACTGGAACATTTCTCTGGTGAGGAAAGGCTGAGAGCCCTGGGGCTGTTCAGCCTGGAGAAGAGAAGCCTGAGAGGGGAGCTGAGCAAT
>JANHGN010003578.1:87479-101598 GCA_024605025.1 Megaceryle maxima | reverse complement strand
CTGAGCAATGGTTACAAATCTCTGCAGGGTGGGGGTCAAGCAGAAGGGGCCAGGCTCTTGTCAGTGGTGCCCTGGGACAGGACGAGAG
The DNA here is from genome assembly GCA_024605025.1 of Megaceryle maxima. NCBI lineage: Eukaryota > Metazoa > Chordata > Aves > Coraciiformes > Cerylidae > Megaceryle > Megaceryle maxima. The sequence goes on along the minus strand of JANHGN010003578.1, from coordinate 101,510 downwards.
GTGATGGTCACAAGGGGAAACAAGGGAAGTTCCACCTCAGCGTGAGGAGAAACTTGTGCCCTGTGAGAGTGACAGAGCCTGGCCCAGGCTGCCCAGAGAGGCTGTGGAGTCTCCTGCTCTGGAGACTTTCAAGTCCCACCTGGCTCTGTTCCTGTGTGGCCTGACCTTTGTGTTCCTGCATTGGCAGGGGGGTTGGACTCGATCTCCAGAAGTCCCTTCCAACCCCCACCATTCTGTGACTCGGGGCTCTCCAGCAGGAGCAGAGCTGTAGTATTCCCGCTCCTTTCTGTTTTCTCTAAATCTTCATCTTCCCCCTTGAGCTTATAAAATTCAACAGCCCTGCAGAAACCAATAGATCAGAAAAACATGGACTATTTTCTCTGGAGGAGCTTCTATTGATTCCCATAGCTGATGGAAGACAAGATCGGGTCTGCATAAGGCCAGGAGAGCAGAAGCAGGAGGTTTCTCTCCTCTTTGGCATTAAGCCATTCTATAGACCCATTTGCTTCTGCATGTGAACTGTAGAGGTCTGCCCACTGGATCACGGTGGCCAGACACAGGAGGTGTTCTGCCCATCTATGTGCTAGGAAGCATGTTGGGGTGGCTGCCCAAGTCTGATAGCACCCCAGTCACAGATGCAAAAAAAGAGGGGGAAGAGAAATGTTTAAAAGAAAAGGAAGAAAAAAAAAAAAAATTAGACACCTGATTGAATTTCTGAGGAACCACCCACTCACCCAAAGGATGAACCTGGCTTTGTTCATACTAGAGAGCTGCCTGGGACTTTATTTCTCTGTTTTAACCTTGTTCCAGAAAGCTGGGGCATCTTGCTTCCCAGAAACTGGGGGGTTTTTTTTAAGGTTTCCAGTGCCGAGCAGAACAACAGCAATAGTGAAAATGTTTAGAAATTTGTATCCAGAATATATTTCTCTTGAAACGTGTTTTTGTGTTGTCTGCTGTGGGTGGTTATTTTTATTTATTAGATTATTTGACTTAGGCAGCAATAAAGTCACAGGGAATATGACCTTGCCATAGAAAAAGAGGTTGTCTGCCTCTGATGGCACCATGGAAATGATCTGGCTTCAAGTCATGCCAAGAAGAGTTGACCCCAGGTATCCTCTTTTCAGTTTTCTGTAAACAAAGAGTTCTTGGCTGCTTGGGATGTAATGGGATTTGGCTTCATTTCTGACCAGAAAAGGCTCTGTGATAATCCTGATAACTTTTAAACTTCTTTTCTAAATTGAACCCTGAGTGTGGTTGTGCAGTTTAGAGTGAGGAGGGGAAAAAAACCCCAACTTGTGGAACTGAGAAGTCCTGACCAATGCTGATTCTTTTTCTGACTTCGTACTGTTTTCTGGCTAGCAGGCTGCAGCCCTCTGCCATCCTGCTCTGGGAGCTGCTGTCACCAAGAGATGGGTACCCAGCTCCACATACACCTGAGCTTCCTGTTGCCTTCCTTGGCAGTGATTTCCAATGCTGGTTTTCTCATCCTGCTGCTGTTCCCCTCTCAGCCCTCAGCCTCCTTTCAGCTCATCTAGCAGCTTTTTTTTCCGTGGGCTGATGGGATTACGGGGTTTCCTACTGTTTGGGTGTTGAGTTGGGTATTAATTTTGCCTGGTAATGAGCTGGATGATTCTCTCCAATACATTTGTGACTGTTTTGATGCTTTGGATTACACAATGCAAAGAGGATAAACGTTATCATGGGATGCTGCGAGGAAGATGATTTCACTTCTTTCAAGGCTAAGTGCTCTTTGGCACTGTTTCAGGCAGTGGTGGGGAGCGGTGAGGGTGGTGAGACAGCAGGAGCGTTGGCCAGAGAGGGCAGCACGCTGTGACTGATGCATTTGAATGCTGAGATGCTGTGTTGTCGAGTGTGAAAAATGCTGCTTGTCATGTCCTCAAATATTTATGGTGAAGCTCGAGGTATTTCCAGACCAGCCAGTAAAGAGTAATGATCTTTCCTGAGGTTTACTCATGTGGCTGCAATAACCAAGCGTGGAGAGACACTGCAGCGGCCAGTTTGTGTCTTCCCTGCTTAAATATCACCATAACGTGGTCCAGACCTGCTCCATCCCGAGATGTTCCACAGCTGCCTATGAGACCATCCTCCATAAGAACTGGGGGGGGATGTTCTGACCAGATGCAGCATCTTTGTGACAGCAGGAGCCTGGCAGGGGCTACAGTGACAGACTGTGTTGGGACCTTGCAGAAGAACAAGGGTCAGGGTAAAGGGTGTTTTAATTCTACATTGCTGCACCCTGTTTTGATCAGTCTGCAGCGTGGGGTGATGCTCTCCAAGCAGAGTCCCATTAAACCCTCTGCCTGCATGTGCTCCACTGTCCTGGGGGATTTCTGTTTCTCTTTCTGACTATTGGGTCACTGAGGTTTTTGTGCTGCTCGAGCAGGTCCCTGGGAGGAGGCACAGCCCCATCCAGACCTCATTGAACCAGTTGTCTCAGTCACTTGCTCTGCTGAATTCTGTGACATGTTTTCCTATCTTGAGGATTTTTTGCCAGACTGACATCATAAAATTTGAGCCTGTAAGACGCGCAGAGGCTGGAGAAGAATCAGTCTGATTAATTTGTCATAATGGCAAAGCATTCTTCTGTCCTCCTTGTCTCTCATTACAGAGACAATCATTCATTTTCCCTGCAAGTTTGTTCCAAGTTCACTGTTACCTGCTGTGATCTGACTTTGGCTGGTGTTAATTATTTGCAGCAGAAGAGCTGCGTCATGAAAAGATGTGAGATTCTGCTTGCTTTCCCATTGTTTTCATTCTTTCCCCAGCCTGTGCTTAAAAAGCAGGGGAAAGACAGGGCAAAAAAAAAATCTTTTCTCTCCTGTTGTTCCTTGCTCATTACCCTTTTTAACAAAGCCACTGCTGCAAACAAGAAATGTGGGAGAAGCACGGGTGTTTCTTACAGAAGGGGTCAGGGAGCAATGACTTTCCACGTGAGCTTTGTCTCACCAAGCAAAATGTTCTATCAAATGTGGATCCTTTGCTTTTGTTGTGGGTTTGGTTAATATAGGGCTAACTAAATGGACTACCTTAGGCTACCTTTATTTGCCCTTCTGCTAAGCCACAATGGAAATTAAAGCCTGTAATATAGGAATGATATAGGAGACCTAAATCTGAATTTTCTGGGGCCTCTCCTTTGCCTCTGGGGCAGAGACTTGATGAACAGAGCCAGAGATTCATCCAGCAATTGCAGTAGGCTGATACTATGAGATAAATGGTGCTTTTTAATTCCTTTTTCTCTCTGCAGTTGCCTCCTTTGAGCCAGGATTGCTCAGCTGTGGCACTCGAAGCATTTCAGATGGGATTAGGTGGAATCAAAGTGAAATTGGCACAACCTGAACGTAAAGACAAAAGGAAGCAAGATGCATTGAAAGCTTCACCTCTGTGCTGTTCCTCTTCGCTTTCTAGCAATACAAGATGTATCCCATATCTGGCTTGCATTTGAAGCATCTTCCTGCTATGTTCAGTGATAAAAGTGGCTGTGAAGCCTGGCTCGCTGCTGAGAGATCAATCTCTCAGTGATACTTTCATCCTTTATCAGCTGGTTGAGGAGAACCATATTTCCCCCCTCTTCAGAGCAAGGAGGAGGAAGCAGAAGCAGGTCTAGCTGCGCAGAGTTGATTGAGCCAGTCCTTACTCCTAATCAGTGGATGTTAGGATGGGTTAAGCAGCTCAGCCAGCTGGGTCTATGTTTGGGCTCAGTGTGGGAGAGATGGACATGCCTCCTCAGACCATGCTCAGTGTGATCTCGGTCTGCTGTAGCTCCAAGTGAGACAGAAACATTCAACACTCTGTGTCTTTGGGCTTTTGTGCAGCTGATGGGACAGCCTGGGGTGGATGATGAGCCACAGACCTTTGTCATCTTCAGCACTTTGAAATCTCAGTCTTGCTTTAGGCTTTCCTTGTTTAATAACATGGTCCAAAATGCTGACTTCTCAGCAAACCACCTTTATGGGCAGGATAACTTTATCTTAGATGTACCAGATGTCACCAGCATGAAGAAATCCTTACTGATGGTTTTCCAGGTGAATCTATTGCTTGGTTTTATCTCGTTCCAGTGCTTTCCAGTGTGGTCTCTCCATGCCCCTGGGATGTGCTTGCTTTCACCTCCCTCAGCTTTTCTTCTTGTCCAAACAAGGTTCATTTTCATGCTTTTTCTTCCCATTCCAGATGGGCTTTCTAATCAATACACTTTGCCTATGTTCAGGGGTGACCTGGGCCTGATTTTCAGAGGTACATAAACCCATGATTTAACAATACTTTCCATGCATTTTTATTCACATTTTCAAATCAGTAAGTCAGAGGCATCAATTTATTTTCAATTTTGCCTATGGGTTTCTCTGCAATTGAGGATTTTTGCCTGTGAAAGAAAACAACCACACCTTAGCTCATCCTGAAGTGTTCCCAGGGCTTACTGTGGTAAAAATATCTGATGCTATGGTAAAGAAAATTATGTCCTTGCTGATCTCCTCTCATTTTGTTCACAGCCCTTCTGGGTACAAGGTGCTGGTTATGGACACAGCTGAGCTGTGTTCTCTTGAGGGTTTGCATTTTCCCAGCTATGGGCCGTGGTGCCTCATGTCCAGGCAGTTGGAAATCATGCCACTTGTCCGTTTAGCCCTGGATTGATTTCTCATTTTTCTTTCCCAAAGGAAGTTTGATTCTGCCCCCACTTGTATTTCTAACTGGTCAGCATCCACCTGGGTTAGTGCACTGTAGGGAATGATGCTCTCTCTCATCTCCCCTGTCCTTTCCCCTTGCTCTTGGCCTCCTGTGTACTGCTGGATAACTCAGCCCCTGCTGTGGCTGCCTTTCCTCATCTCCTGGAGGAGTTTTGGTGAGAAACACCAAAGGTTGGTGCCTTTGAGGTCCTGGCCTTCAGGATCTCCCTGCAGGACTGCTGTTCTCCTACCACTGCCTCCCTGGTGTAGCCCCTTTCAAGCTCTCAGAGCTCTGTTGTGGGCTGAGGTGGGTCTTTTAAGCTCTAGGAGAGTTCAAAGCATCACTGGTGCTGCTGTTGACGATGGTTCCTTGGTGACAGTGAGCCCTACTGAAGCAAAACGCTTCAGGAATCAAGGGAAGATGGTGTCCACTGTCCCTGCTCAGATCCTGAGCTTTGCTGGTTTGCTTCAGATACCCCATTTCCTACCTGGGGTCCTGCCTCCCTCCCTCTGCACAAGGAGATTGGGCTTGTCAGGAATCTGCCTACCATGTTAGTGTAACTGGCTTCACCCAAGCAGCTGGGATTTGGTTGGATTAGGACAAGGTGGCAAACCCCAGCATCAGGAACAGGCCAGAGAGGGAAAGGAAAAAATGCACTGAAGGCTCTTTCCCTATTTCCTTCTCACAGCTGATTAACCAAAATAAATGGTAGGAAATGGACTTCTACTCTTAAAATGCAGTTGTTTCCACTTGCGTGAGGATCCTCTCAGGATGCTGGGAGGCTTGGAGGTGTGCACGGTCCCTGTGCTGAGGAGTTACTCTAAGGCACTTTGGAGGATCTCTCAAGTGCTGTACAGCCCCTGAGCAAGTAATTGCAGCTTGCCAAGAGCACAAGAGATTTGGTTTTACTGGAATACACAAATAGTATTGTATTCATCTTACCTCTCTTATCATCCAGCGTGTTCACGTGTCTTGGGTGCTGCAAGTGCCTGTCCTTATCTGCAGTCCCTTTGCAGCCTCTTACGGAAATTCCTACCTTAAGGTTGCTCTTGCTGAAAGGTCACTGAGAATTAGGTGGATATTTGGCACCGAGGTTCTTTTGAGGTTCCTTCCTTGCTGATTGTAAAAGGGCTGGACTGAAATGGAGAAGCATTTTTAATGCGTCACCTCTCTTCAGCCAGGCACCCCCTGAGGAGCACAACGTGCGTGATTTGTACCACTGCTAGTCCTCCAACACGTGTTGTGATGCTCCTCTGGCTTGCGTGTCAGGCAGCCAGATGAGCTGCTGTTTTCCATCTTCTACCTCCAGCCTGTCCCTCCCTGCTCCTGAGTGACGTGGGCTGCTTAACAGGCTGCTGAAAAGTAGCTAATCTGCTCTTGGGCAGCGCTCCACATTCAGGCAACAAAGCTTACAAATTAAGCCTCCTGTCTTGGCCAATTTTGTTTCTCCACCTGGAGAATTCATTTTGGCCTGTGTGAGTAACTCAGTCAAACATCTGCAGTCCTGGCTGGTTCCTTTGCCAGCAGCTCACCCACTTGAATTACCTGGCTCCTCTCCATACTTAAGGGCTGCATTTCTCCAGAAGATGCATCTCTCTAGATGTCACGTGTCATCCAGGCTCAACTTTACTTATTTCTTTGACACACTTGGACTGGAGAAGAAGGCAATCCTAAAAATTGATTGGGTTTTTTTGTTTGTTTTAGACTTAAAATTCTAAAAGTTCTTTACAGCTGCTTTCCAGGAGTCCCTGGTGGAGTCCTTCTGAGATCTCTGCTTCTTTCTGTTCCCTCTTAACAGTGTTTTAGGTTCAGTAGATCAAAGCTGCTCTCCCATTTTTAAGATCTGAGACTCCACGAGATCACGTGCAGCTCGGCTGAATTATTCTGGCTGAGGTGCTAATTACATATGTTGTAATTACAAATCGCTAATCATCACCACTACTGGTGGCAGCAACGACGGTGCTGCTGTATCTTTTCTCTCTACCTCTTCCCTGTGAGTGGGAAGCCTTTTTGTCTGCTTTCTAAGCAGAAAACCTGAACTGCAGAGGTTTAATGGTGTTATTAGTCTTGCAGCAGGCCTGCTGGGGCTGGCCCTTGGGTTTCATGGCATATTCCCAAGACCAGGAGGCACATTACATGATGCTTCATCTTAAATGTCTGCTCTCATATAGGAAAGTTAATCAGAGACTCAGGGGATGAAGGCTGTGGTTTGTTTATTATTTTTTTTTTTTCCTTTCTGGTTGCTGTGAAAGTATTTTTAATTTAAGACCATCATGGATAAAGTACTTGTAAGAATTTCATTGGCTTACAATCTTTTACTGACCCTGGTGGTTACTCATGAGTTGACCTTGTCACTTGTGGCTGAGGGGGCTCTTGAAGCTCCCTGAAGTGGCTATTCCAGCACATATTCGCACCAAGATTTATTTTACTCTTCCACTCACCAAGGTGATAAGCAACAATCATCCATTTTCCTGGTGACTTTAAGCACCAACCACTCTTGAGAAGAAAAATGTGACACGCTGGTTGGCATGTGGTTTCCATGATGAATGTCCTTCCTTTGATTTCTGTCTGTTCCTACTGTCTGTATAGATTCAGTTACTCACAACTGTCATGTTGTAACTAAAATGCATTGTAAGTCACCTACCCAGGCAGAGCTCAGCTTCCTCCAAAGCAGCATCTCCTGTTGCTGGTGCTGCATGTAGAAGTAACCAACCATCCCACCTTCCTCCTCTTAATGCTGATCTGGACAGGGCTGGAAGATAAATATTTTGTAGGGCTTTTGGGGCACATGGTAGTTGAGATCCAAGGATGCGAAGGGGTGAAAGTACTCATTCCAGACTGACCAAAGTGTGGAGGGACAGCTATGAAGAAAGTTATAGAGGTGAAGTTGGGCAGGAGGCAGAATATTTCCTGCTTAGTTTCCCTTTGTGGTGATTTGGGAGATTTTTTTTGAAATATTTTTAGGTGTAGTATGGCATTTTGAGATAATTTTCCCCCCTTTCCTTGGACTATGTTCTGAAATTTTGTTGAAAAGCTCTCAAACAGAAATTCAGGGAGTTTTCCAGTTACTGCAAATGGGGAATATTTCAGTTCCTGAATGGTGGTGAATGTAGCAGAAGAGAGGCACATGATTTTATTAATACATTTCATAAAGAAAAGCAGTCTTTTGACGTGTTCCAGCTTCATTAAATCCCCTGGAGATAGGAGAAAGAACAAGTGATGCATTCCTCTGCCAGGAAGACCATACACCAAGACCCTTCAGTCTTCAACCTGGATGACTTTATTACAGCTCTGTGGCACTCAGAAGGTGTTCAGTGAGCAGAGATCTGCTGTCTTCTCCTGGAAGTGACCTTGCCAGCTTCTCCAGCAGTGCCAAACCTGCCAGCTCCAGGGAGCAGGAGGGTGCAGGTGGCTTTAACCTCAGCAACATTTCTCATTGGTGTCTCATGAAAAGCATCGTGTGGCTGTGCAGAAACTACTGCAGATTTGCAGCTTAGCACCGTTTCTCCCTCGTGTGTGTTTCAAGTTGAGATTAAAGGGACAAGTCCTAGGTAGCTCTTACTTTCCTTAGGCCAAATAGGAGCTGGCAAAGGATGAAAGGCTTTGTGACGAAAGCTCTCCCTTGCCTTCTCCTGAGGGGTGAGGGATCGGTGCCACAACTCATCTGCTGTCCTTCCTGCCCACTGTGGTCCTTCACAAAACTCCCTGCCAGTTGTTACCTCCTGCTCCCAGCTGGTGCAGGGCAGCTCTGGGAAATTTGTGGTGACACGAGCCTGTAACGCAGGAAGTGTGGCCCCTCCACGGCTGGCGATTCAAATGCATGTTGCCAGCTTGTGCTGTCTGATCTCATTCCTCCCCCTCCAGAGAGAAATCAAAACTGAGAGGAGGTCCGTGGCCCCAACCAGCAGCCACTGAACCAGAAATGAGAACATGAAAAAGGAAGAGGGAGAAAATCAGCCATCCAGCTGACACGTGCAGGGTCCCAAATCACCCGGCAAACGTGCTGAATTCCAAGGAGGAGCTGAGGGTTCAGAGCGATGTTTCAGCTTCCTCTGTTTCAAGGATGGGGTCATGGGCTGTGCTGGCAGGTGGGAGACAGGAGAGGGGAGTCAGGAGACTGGGATGTGCTGCCAAAATCAAGATAAGGGCTCAGCTGATGGCAGCTCTCACTTCAGTGGCTGGTACCGGTGTGTGCCGCAGTGCTGAGCCAAGTTGTCCCTGCAGTCCCTTCTCTGCGGGTCGCACGGTCCTGCCAAATGAAGTGAAAGTGTCAGCTTTGAAGGGTAAAGTGTAGGCTGTGAATATAATGCTGCCTCTTGCCCTTTCAGCTCCTTTCCACCCACCATTCTTCTGCCTTCCTGCCATCTCTTGCTCCTTGCTGGATTTTTGAGGAGCATGTATGGGCAACGAACAGGTGATGAGATGGGATTTTAGCCAAGGACAGTGGTTAACATAACAATTGACAGTTAACTGAGGATTTGAAGGACACAGCAGAGTTAAGATACCAAATGAAAGAACGAAACCTCTGTGTACAGGAGGGACAAAAGCCCAAGCCCCTGTCTAACCATATGGGTTAAGGTATTGTAGGAGTCGCTCCAGGGTGCCCTCAAAGTGAGGGGTTGCAGAGGCTTGTTCAGAGCTCCATAAATGTTAGGTGGGCACATAGATCTTCTGGTGAGACATCAGAGATTTCCCAGAAGCAACACAAATTAGCCTGGGGAAAGCCCCAGCCTGGGTGCCTTAAGGTGGTTGTCTGTGCTGTTGTCTCAGTGTCATGGCAAACTAGATGTACTTGGCCAAGATTTTTGCGATGATTGGATGAACCTTGTTTTCCAACTCCCCTGTACAGTCTTGTTCCAATGATTTGATATTGAGATACTCACTTTCCATGTGATTTTACCACATAGCAGGATCATTGTCACCCTCAATCTAGAGCATCTGGGCTATTTCACCTTGACCCCAGAGCACCCACCCTCATTTGTAGCTCTTGTTTGACTTGTGTTTATCAAAGTCATCTTAAGCCTGGGAAAACTCAAAGAGAAGGAAGAGTAGATCTTCTCCAACACCAAAAGTGCTGGGGTCTCTGTGACATAATATTATGCTTCTAGAGGAAATTCTGTTGTGCTGGGGGGAGAGATGGAGGAAGGTTATTAGTGTTGGGGGTAATAATGTGTATTTTATGACTGGACAGGTTTATGTGATGGTGTCTGGATCTTGTTAGAATGGGTATAGTGTGGCCCATGTGGGCACATAGCAGTTTGCAGCTCTCTTTCAGGATGAGGGGCAGAGAAACAGCTGAGCTACAATCAGAGCAGTAGTTTGTTGCTACCACCACGTAGCACGTGTTTCCTCTTGCTGCTGCTGTCACTGACTTCACAAGCTTTGTGAATATAACCTGAAAGACAGAAGGAGGGCTGCGTATCTTCCCTGACCACTTGTGACGTGTGCTTTTTTCATTCTTCTCTCTCTGTAGTGAATTTGCCAAAGAACGAGAGAGGGTAGAAAATCGTCGAGCTTTCCTGAAACTCCGTAGGCAGCAGCAAATTGAACGGGAACTAAATGGGTACTTGGAGTGGATCTTCAAAGCAGGTAAGGCAAGAGATCTCCTGGTCTGGGCTCCATATGTTTTGTGGCAAGTAGAGTCTGGTGGTTCCAGAGGACAAGGGCTCCAGAACCATTCCTTGATGTTGTTGTCCATTGAGCTAACCCAAGATTAGAGACGGCCCAGCCAGCACTTGTTGGTTTTGTTGGGCTTGTTTCTGAGCAGTCTTGCTGAAGTTCTTGCAAAAGATCTCAGTTTGGTTAAGCAAAAAGAAAGGAGCTGAGCCAACTTTCTTTATTGCTGACATCAAAGCAATTGTCTTAATACAGTAAAATATAAAAAGCGATACAGTGCCCAAAGTCTCCACAGTGGGGAAACTGTTCCCTTATAAGAGTCATTTATATTTTATTTACTTTCCAGCACAGCTGCTCTATAAGCCTCTCTTGCTATGATGGTAAAATACACTGGAGTGACATTTTTTATGAGCTACAGAGATCACCTGCATGAAACTCACCCCGGCACATATTAATATTGCTTTATAACTATTATAACTGAACGTTGCACTTTATTGCAAGCCGTGAGCAACTTTAACAAGGACCCAAATGCACTAGTTTAACAAAACATAGCATGCTTTACTTTTCCTTTTTATTGGACAGTAAAGATTACCAATAACCTCTCCTATAGAGTAGCTGAGATACGTACATTGATGAAACCACAGTGCAATTCATTCAGGTAGCAAGAAGAAAAGTAAATTAGCCCCAGAAGTTATCTGCTTTTCTGAGAAGATCACAGTATCACAGGGTATCAGGGGTTGGAAGGGACCTTGGAGATCTTTGAGTCCAACCCCCAAGATGATATGTGAAAATAATGCCTTTTATAACACTGATGGGGAGAACTGGTGGTTTATCAAGGAGATTTTCAGGTGGCTTTCTAGGCAGGTTAACTGCATCCTTATCCCTTTATAGGGGGGAAACTGAGGTCCAACATTATATAGTGACTTTTCCGACATCAGTCAGTGGCAGAACTGACTCCTAAGCCGTGGGTTGGCACCATAGCAATAGTCATGTCCTCATTACTTGTTTTGAAATCCATACTGATGCTAAAATGTGTTTGTGCAAGCAAGGAATTGTACGGTCGCAGCAACTCGTTGCAGCATCGCGTGCGCAGAAGCTGCGTACAAGCCACGGGCTGGAGCGTCCTGGTGCTGCTCTGTGTAAGAGTGGCTCCTTGCCTGGATTTACAGCTTCTGGTTTATGTGCACAACCTGGGGGCTGCTATCTGGGAGACCATTTTCACATGGCTCCCGCTGCTTTGCTTCTGCTTTTCTCCTCATCAGTGTTGTGCCAGACTGTGCCCAGGGGTCCTGCTCAGGTCCTCTGGGAGCAGGGAGTGGGGGGGTGGCTGCAGGACCTTCCTAAGAGTCATGGTCTGGGTATTAGTTTTGACAACCTGGCTAGAGAGGGAAAAGACTGAAGGGTTGAAATGTAAAATAGGAAGGAGCAGCAGCAGTTTATATGGTGGCTTGAACCCATTATTTCCCATAGCACTATACAGACTGACAATTGAGTGCTGGTTGTATTGACAGACTTTTATTCACTGTGACCGTTCCCCAGCAGCTGTCCTCAGTTGGGTAACCACACTTCATTCTGTGGTTCTGTAGGACTCATTAAAAAAAAAAAAAAAAAAAAGTTAAAAAAAAAAAAAAATAATTACTTTCCATTTATAATTTGTCTTCCTATTTGTTTACAGCTTTTGTGCTACCTTAAATTCAAATTAATTAATGGCTCAGGCAGTGGCTGGAGCAGAGTGCTTCATGCTTTTCCCTTGGCTCTAGTGCCATCTTGCTTTTAAGGCTCTCGGGATTTCTCGGTCTCTAAATCCTGGTGTCCCCATCAGAAAAATAAAGATGAGAACTCCCTTGCAGGCATGTGGGTTGCTTCATTTTATTGTGGTGACTGTTGTGCCAAGAAGAGCTATGCAGAGGTCATTAGCTGAACTTCTCTGAAAGTTGAGGTGAAGTTCTAAAACACACAGACAGTCTCTGCTCCAGCTTCGCATCCCCCTGGGAATGGCTATTCTATTTCTGTCTTGCTACTGCTGAATAAATGCCACACTGGTATAGAGAGAAACTGCTGTAAAATGCCCATCTTTTTATTTTGTCTAATGACACAAGTTCCAGAAGGTTTGCCAGAGCAGGGAAGCGTATGCAAAATAGCTGAACCAGGGGATAATAAAAATATTCTGTAAGGGCATTGTTGAAAATACAATGGGAATATTAAAAAAGGCTTCCTGGTAGAGCTGAATAATAGCAATAATTAAAATCAGTTTAGCAGTATTAGTAAATCTTTGACTACAAAAGGCAGCGTGAAGACTAATCAAGAGAGAGTCGAGTGTTTAGAATTCAGACTGTGAAATCTGGGACTGTGCTGTCAATGGGCATTTCCCATTCTGGTTTTAGAGGCCAGGATTTCGGCTATGAAATGATCATGAATTTCCAAACTAGATAATGAGTCTTCCTTGTCCAGGACTGCACGTGGGACAATGGCCAAAGCAAACTGCTTGGGTAGGGAGAGGAAAACATTTGGGGAGCACAGTCCCAGACAGCCCAGTCTGTAGAGACATCTCTTGTGACAGCCCCAGGCAGTGAGATGTAATAATCTGTTTGCATAAAAGAAAGAGCAAAAGCTCTTGTTATTCTGCTCTGATGTAACTCAGGAGGATCTTATTGTTATTCCTGCAATATCTAATTGTTTTTAAATCCCTCTAGCACCCTTGACCTCACTGACTGTTGTAGCGAGGAGTTCCACATGGTAACTGTTGGTTTAATTTTAAAAACCAGACCAACGCACCAAAGAGTGTGTCCTGTCAAACAGTATGTCCTGTCCTCCCTTTTAAATATACTGTCTTTCCACAGTGAAGAGGAATTGCTCGGGAGTGCACATCACATTTCTTTTCATTACTTTTTCTTTCTCTGATCTCTCTCTAGACCTTGTTTCATCTTATTTTTTCCTGCTCTAAAGCATGCAGAACCAATCTGTTCAATCCCATCTCTTCCCAGGGAAGGCTCTCCAGGCTTCTAATATTTATAGTATCTTCCCTGAGCATTTTATTTATTCTTGTTTTGGTTTTTTCCTCATTTGTTTTTGCTGTAAGGTAGGAATAGTGGAAAGCTTCATTCCAGTGATTCATACAATGGCATCTTAATACGTAATCTGACTGGTTTTGCTCTGTGATGTTTTACGTACTCTGAGTAGCTGCTGGAGTTGGAAAGGAGGTCTCAGTAGTGCTCAAGTTTTGACTTCAAGGGCTATAATTGGTTTAGGACTAAAGAAAGTATTGGAGTGATTAAAAGCCTTTTTTCATCCTTACACTGCCTCCCATTTGTCAACAATGCTTTTACTTTAACATTGTGCTCATTGTTTCTTGGCCACTCTTGAGTGTCTTTAGTGTTTCCTACAGCCTGCACTATTTGTAATCTCAATCACCTTATCTCTTCCTGTGCAGAGTGCTTTCAGAAGGTGGTTCAGATACAATTTTGGGGTTGTTTACTACCAACCCTTTCTTATGCTGAAATTGTAGACTGTTTAGTCCAACAGAAGAAAAGAATGGGTGTTTGTTTTCTATCTCTTAACTGGTGACTCAAGCATGTTCCAGACCTGGTCTAGTGACTTGTCTTATGTTTGTGTTGTAAGAATGAAACTTCTGTAATAGCCTGGCTCTTGAGTAACTTTTTTTTCCCCTACTATTACTTTTTTTTTTTTTTTTTTTTTTTATTTTTTTTTTTTTTTTTGGTAAAATAAAAGTATAAA
>JANHGN010003578.1:72716-87379 GCA_024605025.1 Megaceryle maxima | reverse complement strand
TTTTTTTTTTTAAAAAAGAAACTTCTGTAATAGCCTGGCTCTTGAGTAACTTTTTTTTCCCCTACTTTTACTTTTTTTTTTTTTTTTTTTTTTTAATTTTTTTATTTTTTAGTGGTAAAATAAAAGTATAAGAAGGAAGAAAATACGCATAGGAAATGCTTGGGAAGTTTTCAAGGAGGTACCTTGTCCCAGCTGAAAAATTTTAGTACCAGCTCACTATTGATAAATCACCAGAAGTGTAGCTGTGGTTGAAACTGAAACAAACACAACTCAGGCTGGTTTAAATGGGGCTTGTTTAATGCAGTCAGCAGCATATCGGCTTGAGGGATCTATAGCAAGGTGTTCTAAACAGTGACAACTCTAATGTGCCAAATACTTGTGTATGTTACACTTAATACAGGAAACCTTCATTGATGAAGTGCTTAACAAATGCCTCCTTACCAAAGGGCTGGGGAATGAAAGGGAAAATAACACAGATGATGTGCTGAAGTGCTGAATTCAGCTGTGCATGACTTGGAAGAAAAAATCAACCCAGAGTCTGACCAATTGCCTTAGAGTTTGCATTTACTTTCTTCACTTAAGGTTATACGGAGGCCGGGTACAAAGTTTCTGCCTTTACTTATTTCTCAGGTGTATGTTGAAGAATGGATACATGGGGTCCTCAGGAGGGTTTAGAAGCTTTCAAATGAAATAACAGGTGGTTTCCTGTAAGATACCCACATCATGAGGCCAAGACTAAAAGGAAAATGATAACTCAGCAGTGTCTATTTGAGGATATCAAGAAGAAACATGAACCAGCACATGCGCAGGTGGCCAAGAAGGCCAATGGTGTCCTGGCACTGGATCAAAACCAGTGCATCCAGCAGGAGTAGGGAAGTGAAGGTACCCCTGTACTGGGCACTGGGGAGGACACACCTTGAGTCTTGGGTTCAGTTTTGGGCACCTCAGGCTAAAAAAAGACATTGAGGTGCTTCAGCAGGTCCAGAGAAGGGCAACGAAGCTGGCGAAGGGTCTGGAGAATGTGTCCTATGAGGATCAGCTGAGGAAGCTGGGGTTGCTTAGTCTGGAGAAGAGGAGGCTGAGAGGAGACCTTACTGCTCTCTACAGCTACCTGAAGGGAAGTTGTAGAGAGGTGGGTGTTGGTCTCTTCTCCCAGGTAACTGGTGATAGGATGAGAGGAGATGGGCTGAAGTTGCTCCAGGGAAGGTTTAGGTTGGGTATTAGGAAAAGTATTTTACTGAGAGAGTGGTGAGGCCTTGGGACAGGCTGCCCAGGGAGGGGGTGGAATCACCATCCCTGGAAGTGTTCAAAAAACACCTAGATGTGGCACTGCAGGACATGGTTTGGTGATGATGATAATGTTTAGTAGATGGTTGGACTTGCTGATCTTGAAGGTCATTTCCAACCTTAATGATTCTATGAGTCTATGAAATGTTGTGCCACCTTAAATGACTTCTAAATGTGTAAGTATCACAAGATCTGTAAGATTTATCAGTTTTATAAAACTAGTGTGAGTTACAGGCTGGAAGGCAATGATCAAATCCTATCATTTCTTGCATCTTGTAGAATTTAGGCCAAAACGTTGTGTGGTAATTGGTATGTCAGGCTCATAAGCATTGACTCTCTGTATCAGATTCTCTGTATTTAGAAGTGAAGTGTATGGATCAGTTAGAAATAGGCCTGTAATCTTAAATAGAATCTTGAAGAATAGAATCCACTGTTTTTTAGTAAATTCTTTAAAGGGACCGAGTCTTTCCACCACTGGAATTCAGACAGTATAGGTATAAAAAGCTATGTGTGCTCCTCTAGGCTTGAGACAACTGTTCTCTCTCCCAACCACCTTTTCTTCAGTTCAGCCAATGTCAAACATAGTCTTGGTGATGAGTAAAACCTGTCCTGCTCTGCTCACTCCATGCTGGGACAGGCTCTGCTCTTCGTTTTGTGTTTTCATTGGGCTCTGTGTGATGACAGGAGTAAGTCAATTAGAAATTGCTCCTTTTGGAGGAATTAAAAAGTGGTGAAGCCAAGCGATGTAATCCATGCAATTGATTTTGCTATCTTTGCTTTCTCCATTAAACTGCTCAAAACTAGCAACTATTTGTCTGTCCTGCTGTGTTTCCCGTGGAGAGAGGAGAACTAGAAGCTCTCAGCACAGAATAAAAGACTCTTTGTAAAAGAATGGGCTTATGAGCCCACAAATAATCTTTTGAAGATGTTTCCCTTATCTTACAAGGACATGCATCATTTTGAAAACATTTTGCTTAGAGACTGGAAGTCTTTCAGTTCAGAGCTAATCAAGTTGCGTGTCTTCTGCATTTTAATTCTTTCCAAGTCCATCTCTTCCACTGGTTCCGAGTGTTTCTTTTCTCTTTAAGAAGCTTTATAAGCCTCAGGTTTCAGACTTCGATAGAATGAACAGAGCAACAAGGTTCTTGATACAGATGGGAGAAGACACCTACACCAATGAAAAAGGTCAGCAACGTGTGTGAGGTGGCAAGGGAGGATAATCACCAGAAAGACAAGTCGGGGTTCCCCATGAGAGTGCAGTGGGTTCTTCTAAGGGATGTATTCTTGTTTGTTTGTTTTTTTCCTATTTAACAAGTCTGAAGCTTCAGGAGTTAAATTCAGTTGTTCTTTTGCTTTTCCTTTCTCTAACTTCTCTCACCTGTTATTTCCTGTAATGCATTCCTCTTTCAAGCCCACAGTGTCCTACCTGCCCATACCAAAGAGAAAGAGCTGGGGCACCAGGTTTCCCTGCTACTTTGCCTGTGCTGTTCAGCTTGCCAGTACCTCAGTGTACAGTCTGCCTTTATTTCCAGTCCTGTGAAACATGCTGTGTATTGTCAGTACTTAATCACCAATAATTAATTTCGCTGCTGAGACACTTCTCACTGATATCCTAGAAAGGCTCCTCTGTCTTTCTTTGGGGGCTAGAAGCCACTGATCTGATACTGTCTCGTTGTTGGATATTTCTTCCAGTGCAGAGACCCTGTTGTTTGGAGGTTTGTCAGGCATCCTAATTATCTTCTTCCAGTCTCTGTGTTTACAGTGGTGACTAAAGGCAATACAACTTCTGATCTTCTGCTTAGGATGCTGTATGGATAAAAAATAAAATAAATAAATAGATCCTAGCAATGATGACTAGGCTGCTGAGCTGTCTTTTAGCAGGCTTTAGAAACCATGTAAAAACCTCACTAGGCTAGATGTGGTGCTTTGGTTTCCCAGAGGATACAAAGCAGACAGTAGAGCAGTGGTGGAGGAGGGTCAGGCCAGAGGTAATTGCATAGATGAAACCTGCATTTGTTTATTTTAAGGGAAGAGTAAAACTGAGCCCTGGTGAGATATGTCTATGGATGGAGATATGTTTGGGCACCAACTCAGGACCCTGAATTTGGGGCAAAGGCTCAGGTGGTTTGCAGAGCTGTCTCAAAAAAGTGTGTACTTTGTAGGTGAAAATGTATTGATATCAGGTTGTCACATCTTACCAATTCTGAGGTCCCACTGGCATTTATCAATCTGGTTTCTGAAACCTCAGTACGACTAAACCCCCTCATCAGTCTGTCTGTGGGGACACACATGACACTGAAACATCAGGTGGCATCAGGACGCCCGTGCAGATCATGATGATTATTCATCCACACAGTTCACAGTCGCCAGAGGTGATCTGGGGACTCAGGGTTGTTCCTCCCCTCCTGCCCAAAGGACAGTGAAGGGTCACAACAAGTTGTTGCAGGAATGTGCAAAACAAGAGGCTGCTGGGAAACAAGGGAAATGAAGGATTTCTTCTTCCTTTGCAGAGATCTTTGAAAGGACCCAGCTCATAGTACTGCTACAAATCAGGAGAACCGAGCTTCCAAACAAGTGAATAGGCTCTTCCTTTCCTGGAGCGTTTTAGTTTGGGGTTGTTTTTTTGTTTTGGTTTGGTTTTTTTTTCCTTATGGGTTATTTTTAACAAGACATGACTGAAACCCACAACCTTCAGAGCAATAACCAGAGAGCTTCCTTTTGCTCTCTAGCATTGCACTCACCAGGGTGTAGCCCCTGAAGAACATCTACCTGGTTTCTCACCTTTGCTAACTCATTGTTTTTGTTGCTGGCTGTCTTCATGGCAGAATGTCTGCTCCCTGCACTTGCTTGTATCAGTCCATTTAATCACCAAAAGCTGCCTAGAAGTAACTTTTTCTTTCTAGGAGCAGCAGAAGAGCCATTCTGGGGTGTGCTTGCTTTCCTGTGCTTGCTCTTTGTCACAAGACCTAAATGTACACTCTACTCCAAATGGTTTTGAACTTTCACTGGAATTTGCTCCTATATAGGAGAGGTGAAAAAAACCATGGAAATGGAGAACCTCAAAGTACTGATGACTGAACTAATGCCTGGAACCAAAAGAGTGCAGAAACATCTGTGTGGTCTATTGCCTCTGATGGTACCAGGCTTTAAAATATTCTATAAAATGCACTGTAATAGCATCTGAAGATCATGCTTCTTCCAGCACAGGTTTGCTTTGTGTTTCACACTTAGAGGTTTTTTGTCCATCTGCCCTTGGGAAGGGGTCTCCATATCTAAACCATACCTTCCACTCATGATTAAGGGAGTGGAACATCTCCCTTCTGAGGGAGCTGGGGCTCTCTAGCTTGGAGGAGACTGAGGGGTGACCTCATTAATGTTGATAAATATGTAAAGGGTGAGTGTCAGGAGGCTGGAGCCAGGCTCTGCTCAGTGACATCCAATGATAGGACAAGGGGCAATGGGTGAAAGCTGGAACATAGGAGGTTCCATATAGATGTAAGGAGAAGCTTTTTCACAGTGAGGGTGACAGAGCCTGGACCAGGCTGCCCAGAGAGGCTGTGGAGTCTCCTTCTCTGAAGGCATTCAAAACCCACCTGGCTCTGTTCCTGTGTGGCCTCTCCTGGGTGATCCTGCTCTGGCAGGGGGGTTGAACTCGATAATCTCCAGAGGTCCCTTCCAACCCTGAACATTCTGTGATTCTGAGTGTGATTCTGTGGTTCTGTGAGTGATGCTGTAATTTTAGGGCTTTCATATTTGCCATTAACTGCTGTTGAGCTCCTTCCATGTGTTTAGCCTCCAAACACCAACCAGTACAGCTTTTTCCTGGGCAAGATCTGGGAAGAGCCTTTTTTTTTCTGAGGTGGCACTCTGAGAGAAGTCTCTTGAGCTGTCTAAAAAAGCCTATTTCACTTTTCTGACCTGTCTTAAGGAAACTCAGAAAACACCTGGATTGTATTGGCTTGTAGGTTTTTGGAAGAATTTCATGCCTTTGAAAGTGTGAATTTTTAGCTCACCTGACATGGTTAACCCTCTCTTGGCTCCCTTTTCCTCCTTGTCTTTGGTGCACTAGTATTTTGTTCTCCTCTGCTTGGGTTTCCAGTTTTGCCCAGTCCTGAATATTATTTTTAAGCCTTCTCAGTTTGCCATTTTATTAACGTATTATTCGCACTCTCCCTCTCTCCCAGATGATTAATAAAGAGATTATATAAGCCTTGTGTGGTAGTGCTGATCCCTTTGTATTATTCTAGACATCTTTCAGCTACACACTTTGATGTTTGGCCTGTGGGTTGTTTGGGTTTTATTTTTTTTAATTTTTCCATTAGCCTTCCACCTAGGCTGGCTTAAATGGACTTAAAAGCAAAAAAATTGTGGGAACACAGTGTCAGAGGTTTTAGTAAGATCCCAAATTACATCTATGCCAAGCACGTGAAAGAATGTCATTTATAATAATACAAGGAAGCATACAGTTTACCAGCTGCCAACTCGATAATTTGTTTGCTTTAGATTGTCCTTTAGAAAATCCTCACATCATTTTACAGCAGCAAGTTAAAAGCTGTGGTTCAGGCTGTGTGGTTTTGAGTATTGGTGCACTGTGACCATATGCTGCAAGTGGACTTGGGTGATGACATTTGGATGGTGAAACCTCAGGAAATTTGGTTGTCTATCATGCAGATAAAAAGGATTCAAATCAAAGGCTGTTTTGTTTTTTTTTTTTTTAGTAGTTTCTGAATTCTTGTTCTGTAGGGAAGTATAAACTTGTATTCTGGAGATGAGTTACCCAGGAACAGAATACCATCGGTGGTGTTCTTGCACATATTGCACAACCTGGACTCTGCTGGCCAAAAGTCCCCTGCGGAAACTTTGCTGTGGATTTTAATTGGGCAAAGATTTGGTGCAATGGCCGTTTGGTGACATTCTGTTGCCGGCGGTGTGGCACAGCTGACATGCAGCAGCTGGTCCTGTGTCATGAAACAGAGAATCCACTTCCCAAGGGGCGAGTGTTGATCTTATTGATGGAGACAGGAGAGCGGCAATGGGTGCAGAATATCTTTCACTTCTCAGTGCTTCCTGCGTGGCTGGGTGTAAGGAATCATCCTCTGGCTTGTGGAGACCTTTGATCTTGCTTGGGTCTGAAGGAAGGTTCTTAGTCTCCAGAAGACCCTGGCAGGTGATAGCAGGGTAAAGAAACTGGAGTGGGTGGCTGATTGTGAAGAGGGAGATCATGGAGGAGGTGCTGTGGTCTTCCAGTTGTGTTTGTCTGTCCTCCTCTCCCTGTGCCAGAGGGGCACATCATAAGAAACACGGCTCTCTGAGCCATCCCTTCCTCCACAGATTTGGTGTAACTGGGTGATACAATGGGGTAAGGCTGGTGGCAGCTGGGACAGAGGCCTGCTGCAACTAGCTCAGCTGGTTTTGGAGCAGGGATAGGATAAATCTGAGGCTGAACCTTGCTATTTTTCCTTTTACAGAGGAGGTCATGCTGGCAGAGGAAGACAAGAACGCAGAAGAGAAATCTCCTCTCGACGGTAGGTTGTTTTGCTGTGCAGTTTTCCTCCTGTGCTATGTGAGAGGTTCACCTGCTGTACGCTGCCATGGCTCTCCATTGTAACCAGGAGGGTGTGAGGAACACGCTCTTGCATGCACTTGGCATAAGTTGAGCTAAAGAATCCCTTTTCCCGTATCGGGTCTTTCCGAGGTTGCAGGTGGCTGATGAGCAGTTATGTGACACACCACTCTGGGATGGGAATCTGCCCTTGGGGTCGGTCGGTCCCTACGCTGCCTGTGGGACCGCAGCGTGATGGGGACACCCGTCAGCCTCTGCCCAGCACGGCTGGCTGCGTCTACGTGCAGGTTGTGGCGGGGGCAGGCTGCAGAGCGGATGCCAGAAGAGAAATGCATTGACCGAGACAAGGCAGGGCTCGAAACCGAGGCTTCCAAATGGCTTTGACAAAGAGACTAAGACCCCTGTTACTTGTAAGCAGTAAGACATAACAGGGTGTGGTGATCCTATCTTCCGACGTGTGACCCTAACACTGCAGGATGGCTGGAGGTACTGAGCTTCGGATGCAGGTGCAGCGAGGCTACGGAGACTGCCCTCCCTGTGCCTCCAGACCGATGAGCTCCTAGGACACGCCAGCCAGTCAAAGTTCAGTTAAAGATTCTTCCCTCTCCCTTTTCTGACCATCTTTCGTCCTCCCATGTCTCCTCCTTTCCCCTCCCCTCCCTTTCCCTCCTCTTTTTTTTTCTCCTCCCATTCACTGTCAGGGAGGGCCGCCTCGGAAGGGCCGATTCAACAAGGCACGGCACCGGCAGAGACTAGCAGCGGCAGCAGCTACAACAGTGAGTGGATTGCAAATCACCAGGGGCTTAGGTGGGACAGTACTTCTCCCCTGCCGCCCCACGCGCCCAGGTCACCTCAGGAGATGCTTCCCAGGTGGTTTTGCAACTCTCTTGGAGTCGAGCAGTTCCTTTTGGGGCATCAGGCGCCTGGCTACTCGCCCACCTTGGCCAATCTGGTGACCTGTGCTCGAGGAGGGCTTGGGGATGGAAGAGCTGGGGCTGAAGAAGGTCAGGGCTGAGGTGTGTTTGACAAATCTTGGTGTGTGTGTGTGGGTGTGTGTCCACTGGGGAAGTTTGTCCAGCACGTGGATGCAGCCAGGGCTGTTAGTCTCAAGCTGAAATGAGTGTCTGTAAGAGCAGTCTGAAAAGCTGAGTGATACAAGCAAACTAGAGGTGGGTGCCCTGTGATAGGACGAGAGGTGATGGTAGCAAGGTGAAACACAGGAAGTTCCACCTCAACACGAAGAAAAACTTCTTTGCTGTGAGAGTGACAGAGCCTGGCCCAGGCTGCCCAGAGAGGTTGTGGAGTCTCCTGCTCTGGAGACTTTCAAGACCCGCCTGGCTCTGTTCCTGTGTGTCCTGCCCTGGGGGATCCTTCTCTGGCAGGGGGATTGGACTCGATGAACTCCAGAGGTCTCTTTCAACACCCACCATTCTGTGATTCTATGCAGGCCATGGAGTAAAGACCCAGCTATCCTGAGGCTCCTTCTATACTAGTAAGCTAAAGGAGCCTGGCAATGTTCCCATTCTTGAAGCCAACTGGTATGGTGCAGCCCACATCTATGCTGGTAAATTGTCAGTCTCCAAAACGGGGGGACATTGCATCCCAAGTGCCCGTAGAGATGGCACAGCCGAATTGCTAAACAAGTGTAGGAGTTTTGGTGGGGAGAAGATAAAGAAGGTGTTCAATTCATCCAGGGAGTATTGTAAAACTTCACTCTCAGGGCTGTTTATGTTCCAGTGTTGAGGATGGCTCTGGACATGCTGGAATGTACTGGGACAGATACAGCATGAAGGACCCAAAAGCTGGTGCTGCTGGGACTGGAAGATTCAGCCTACTGCTGGGTGGGAAGAAAAGAGCAAAAGCGTTTATCTGCACAAAATTGGATCCAGAGCACAGGTTCAGAGCATCCTCAATTCTTCGAGCCTCTCCGAACCTGGGTGATGTTCTGGGTGTTTCTTTGACATGACAAAAGCATTAACAGTCGCTTTAGCTGCGGAGGAAGAAGCGCATCCCTTTCTCTGTCAAGGCAGGGAAATGTGTGTAGGGCGAGGAGGTCCTCTCGTATGGTATGAACCTACCCCCCGGGCAGTCACTGCAGAGTGAGTGGGTTTGCTGTGTGTGCCTACTGACCAGTATGTATCACCACACCGTGGGGTGTCTTACTGCTGATAGCAAACGGTGCTTAGTTACTGTGTGTCTTGAAGCTGTTACAAAACTGTATCAACGTATTTTTTTCTGCTAGTTCTCAAGGTTTTGCAGGTAGGTGGTCATGGGAGCAGCCTCCACGCTGCTCCTGCGTTACCCCCTCGTGCACTGGGTGAATGGTGCAGACTTCTCCGAGCCTTAAGCTGCAGTTCTCTTGCCCTGTCGAGTAAAACACTGAAGTGATGTTTACCCTCCCCACAAAAGATGCTGGTGGACAAAGTGTATTTCCAAAGAATTACGCCATCCCCAGAGGGAAGGAATTGTACAGTGGGTGCTGTTAAGAGTAGGTCTGCTGATTTGCAGCCGTTGCTTTCGACGTAGCGTTTCTGCTCCTGAAGGCATTGCTCTGTGGTAAACGGTACCGAGCACCGTAAATGCTGCCTCCTTAATGGTGCACACTGTAAACAGCATTAATGTTTTTAATGGATAGAAGCACTCATCTCATAACCCACTGAGGCTCAGAAAGATGCAGTGACCCTGCCCAGCATTTCTGCTGTGCTAAAAGGTCCCGCAGTTGCAGTGACTCCCCCCACCCTCCTGCGTCTGCTGAGGTGAAGCGTAAGCGTGCAGGCGAGCGCCTGGCACACCTTCAAGATCTGGAAGGTCACAACTAAACGACCCTGGTGACGGTGCATGCAGAGGCCCTGCAAGGTTGTAGGTTGTCTCATTTGCTCCAGCTTACCCTCGTGTGAGAGCTCTAAGCTGGCATTGGGAAGTAAATGCTGGCCCTGGAGAGTGAGGGAAGGGGGAGAGAAAATCCCCTCTGAACACTCACGGGGCATTTTCTCTTTAATTTGCACACAGTGTTGAAAAGAGCCGCAATAAAGAAGAGCAAAAATGACCTGATTCATGCTGAAGAAGGTGAGGACCATTTCACAGACATTTGCTCCGTTGGTGAGTACTGGCTTCGCATTCCCTGAGGTTCAGACACGTAAACGTGTTCCTACCCTGTTTCCTCCGAGAGACTCCTTTGCTCCAGAAGCTGTGGTTTCAAGACGGAGAATTATCACTGCTCCTGCAGCAGCCCTCAACTTCCCAAAGCAAACGGCTTGGTGGCTTCACCCTCTCCCCCAGGCTGCCCTGCTCAGCTTCTGCATGCTGCACCTTTTAAAAGAGTCCTACTGAAATGCTTGGAGAATCCATGCTGTGGTGGCCATGCTGTGATTCTGCTTGGAACGTGCTCATTTATGCTAATGAAGCCCAAATGTATCGAATGATACTGCTAAGCTTCATCTGTTGTGGGATGGAGAGGAAGTGGACACTTAGTCACATCTGCCACTAATGCACAGTATATAGTCTTGCAGCCTTTGCTGTGGGGATGGTTACTGGGAAACACTGGGCAGTGGCCCTAATTCTCCTCTCCTTGCCTTAGAAGAAGGTCTTGAAGTGATTCTCCACACCTTTAAAGCCAGATGTGGAGATACACACCGGTGTGCATACAACTACCCCCATATCTCCAACGCAGTGTTGCATCCTTCATAGCGTAGTGTTGCTGGTGCCAATTCAGTATCTTCAGCTCTGGAGAGTAAGACCCTGCCAGGCTACGGAGGTACTGGGTTATCAGAGCTCATGCCCTCCTGAGAAGCTGTCAGGTTGAAGAGACAGGAGGCAGCTCTGGGCTTTGCAAGGGGAGGCAAGTGCTGAGCACACAGCACCCCGGCTGAGGGCAGCTCTTTGGACATCAGCAGAAAGACCTTCCTGTCATCAGCAGAAAGACCTTCCTGTTGTGGGCTTTTCTTTGCTGTCTGGGAAGACATCTTCCTGTCTGCTTCTGAGTGAGCTGGTTTGCTTATTCCTGGCCCTCTTGTTCGAGTCTGTATTTTGTTTTGCTGCTGAAGCAGCAGATGTTCTCATTATCTTCCAACGAAATGTCTTGGCACCCCAGTTACCACAAAGCAGCAAATCCTGGATGCATAAGAGTAGCAGCACGAGCAGTACATTTGAGAGTACGTGTCCATATATATGCTTGCAAGCATGAGTGCCTCAAATGCTCTTTGGAAATTTGGCATTAACATTTGAAGAGATTACAGCTGCTGCTGGATATTTATTTATTTAATTAATTCCCCTTTAAATGGAGACCTGGTTGCAGGAAATGAATGTTGCCCAGCATGTTACTGACACCATCACCCCCCTGTTGAACTGCCCCAGTCCCCCAGGCTGAGAAGGCTGTAGGTTTTGTGGTTAAACTGCTGACACCTCTCCGAGAGGTTTGTTGCTGAAAGAGGGCAAAAATGCAGCAACTGGGTGCATTTTTGGTTTGTTTTCTTCTGAGCGGTTCGGATCCCTGCATGGATAAGAAGGAACGTTTTTAGTTTTGGGTTTTTTTTTTTTGGAACATTTGTTCACGGTTGCAATAATTATGAGGTCTTTGCATTCACATCCAAGTCCCTCCAGGCTCTGGGCACCCATGCCACGCAAACAGATCTGTGAATTCAGCATTTCAGGTGGCAACGGATGACGGAGCATCTGGACTCGTGGATAATCTGATGCAGAGCTGGGAACTGTCTCGGGAGCATATGGCAGGGAAAATAACAGCAGTGCTTTCCACCTTCTGCGAGTGGTTCACCCACTTGGGAAAAGTGTTTTTGATTTTGATTCAGGGAACAAGGCAGGAAAGAAGAAGCAGATAAAGCAAATCCTTCTGCAAGCTCCCAAAAAGGCTGAAACTCTGCATAACATAAACAATCAGATCATATGGGCAATTATGCATAAAGAATATGTTTTTGAGAAAAGGTTTTTTGGATGGTTTTCTAGAATGTCTTGCTGATGGGAGCATAAGGAGCGTGGAAGAACTAACAATATAATTACCAAGCGCGCCGTGAAGATGCAGACCACTGTGGTAGAGACTTTGACAGGTCTCTTGCTGGCCGTTGACTGAAGACAGTGCACTTTAATCCAAACACAAGTACCTCAATGAGCCTTTTAATTGCATTATAAAGCTCTATAGTGGTAAACGCTTCCCAGCGTGTTCTCTGGAGTTGTTGTTAACTTTTTTTTTTTTCTTTCTTTCTTTCTTTCCTCCTAAGTCTCAGCCTTTCTTTTCACACTAATAAGTGAGCAGCAGTAGATGCTGGCTCCTTCTGGCTGCCCACCCTCTACACTGTACCAGCTGCAGGACCATTCAGTTGCCAGACAGTGAAGCCTGGAGAAGTGGATGTTTTCTATGTTAGATCAGTTTAAATCCTGCTGCTTTTCTTTTCTGGAAGATCAGCAGAGAGAGGACAAAAGGGCAGCAGACTATTCCCCTGCAAATCTGAGAGTACAGACTGGCTTGAATATCTGAGAGTTGCTAAACAGTATTACGATGCGGTACAGCCTGAATCTTAACCTGTGGTTCATTTTGTTGTCTTAAAGCAATAGATGAGCACTATGATTGATTGATTGATTGATTTTTAAACTACCAAAGGGAGGCTTATCAAACTAACAGAACAACAGCACGCTGAGCTTTTCTGCAAGGAGTTCGTTCAAAGCCTGGCCAGGGCCAGCTCTGTATTTGGTGTGTTGGTGGACAGCCAGAAATGCAAAATGGAGCAGAGAGGTTTGGTTTTTTTTCTGTTAGGGAGCTGGCACAGCACGCTTTGTGTAGCTGTGAGGCTTGGAGAACCTATTGCTGTCACATCTGGATGCTTCATCCTTCCTACGGATATGGTGTTTGATGTTATTGCAGGATGAAAGGGGGTGAGACTCCCACCCCATCCAAGCATTAAAATATAAGTGAGCCCACTCAAAAACTTGGCTGCTGCAGCCAGAACACTCGGTTCATGTAGCTCAGCCATGTCCACTGACAGCCTATGCAAGTCATCTGCTCTCACAGTGCTTGGTCCAAGACAGGACAGTGTGTGTCCTGGTCAGCCCTACCTCCCTTGATGCTCCGTCCAATGACAAGGAAGGGCAAGATCATATTCTCATGCCACAGACCATCTCGAAACAAAGTTCTCTGGTGGTTTCTGAGGGGTGCCAGCGCAGCGTGAGACAGGCAGTGGACAGCGTGTGGCAGTCACGATTTTCCCCGCTTGCGACCGCGTCCGCTGCAGCCGGACTCCAATGGACACGTGTGTGTTTCTTGCTCACGTGTGCTGATTTTTCCTGCCTCAGCACTGGCCGGAGTTGGCCCTTTGATCGCTCTTTTAAACAGTGCCTGCTACCACAGGGGGAGAGCTTACATCAGAAATCGCTTCTGCCGTCAGCTTCCTATTGTTAAAACTTTTGACTCCTTTCCGGGGTTTCAGAGCAGAGTTGAAATGTAGCTGATAGCGAGTCACAGATGAGAAGCTGTGCTCAAAATATGATGCACGGAGGGAGATGGGGCTCTCTGCTGTAGAAATACATGAGGTTGGAGAGTAAAATAAGGAGACTTCATTCAATCCAGTAGTAAGGGCTGGGTCTTTACCCAGTCCTTCGAGCTGGGGAAATAGGGACCACCTTTCCTGTTGCCAGTTGCCCAGCTCTAAGAGCATGTGCTCTACACCACAGGTAGAAATACCACTTGTGTCTGGTACTTCTCGACCCTCCAGTCAACTGGGAACCCAAAAGTAGTATGTTAAACTGGGATGATCAAGATTCCTTCAAAAGGACAGGAAGCCCAGTTTCTTTAGATGGTGAAACTGGGCATTCATTTGTGAAGTTTCCAAATCCCAGCCTTCATCCCTCACGATGTCATTGCAAGCAAGATGCCCTTGCTCAGCCCATGGTCAATGTGCCCAGCTTTCTGCTCGGCTACACTGCTGGTGCTTGGGAGAAGGTCTGTGTGCTCAGGAACGTCCTCTGGCCTTTTGCCCGCTGGGCTGTGGTGTAGTGACTCTTCTTTCCATCCCAGGGTCTCCTTTTGCCCGTGCCAGTTTGAAGAGTGGGAAGAATGAGAGCTCCTCCTACTTCAGGAGGAAAGAGAAAATGTTCCGGTTCTTCATTCGGCGCATGGTGAAAGCTCAGAGCTTCTACTGGGTCGTCCTCTGCGTGGTTGCCCTCAACACGCTCTGCGTTGCCATGGTGCACTATGACCAGCCGGAGAAGCTCACCACTGCGCTGTGTGAGTACTGGGGGCTCCACCATTCCTCTAATGACATCATGTGTTTCTGATCACTCCTAGCACTGCTGTCACATCCCCATGAGGTCTGTGAAGCTTCCTGTGCCTTCCTCAGAGGGGGGTCAGAATGGTATTAATGGGGGGTTCTAGTAACAGAAGAGTGATTGAGTCATACAATTCAGAAAACAATCTGCCAGAACATGACACTGGTTTGAGATGAGAATGTTATCCTAAATGTTATCTGAAACTTCAGATTTAACCACATCGGAATCTTGTAACACAGCAGGGGGACTTGTTCTGTAGCAGGATTTATGAAGGGAGGGAGAATGGCTCTGCATGTGGGTAAAGGCAGGTTTCCCTGTCTAATCAGTGTCTGCCCAGAGAATTCATGACACTTTGCAACTGATCTGCATCCGTGGGTGATTTATATTGTGGATGCACTTAATGGCCTGCTCTGATGTCCCTGGGATCATACAGTCCCAGAATGGTTTGGGTTGGAAAGGGACTGTTCAAGCTCATCTGGTCCAACCCCCCTGCAGGGAGCAGGGCCATCTGCAACCAGAGCAGGGTGCTCAGAGCCCCGGC